>JAVXUP010003518.1:0-64661 GCA_033070095.1 Escallonia herrerae | reverse complement strand
ACTTCTTAGTTATCTTAACACTACAAGAAAATACGTCTTTTGCGACGGATTTTTAGCGACGGAATAGATTCTGTCTCTAAAATGAGTTTTACCAACGGAAACATCCGTCAGTAAAACTCCATCGTAAAATTTTATTCAAGCGATGGAATAACTCCATCGCTAAAAACTCCATCGGTAAAAATAGACCTTCACTGACGAACTTTTAGCGACTGAGTGATTCCGTCGCTAAAAGTCTATTTAACTCTCAGATCTGGTTTTCTCTCTCACTGCTTCTCTCTTCGAAAGTCCCAAAACCATTTCCGGCGATTGTGCCACCGCCGTTCTCACATCCTGCCCCACCTTCGGCGCCACCGAAAGCCTCGACACCGGCGGTGACCTCCCTCGACACCGGCGGTGACTTCCCTCGACCCCGGCGGTGGCCTCCCTCAACAACGGCGGTGACTTCCCTCGACGCCGGAGGTGACCTCCCTCGACACCGGTGACTCCCATCAGGTAATTTTTTTTTAGTGTTTAATATCACTACCCATTTTTTCTTTTACTATGTTACAATTAAATGCCCTTTATGCTTCATCTTAAGCGTTTTTTTAATTTATTTTCATCCTTCATCATAAACCTTGTTACTGACATAAGCCCATATATCAGTATTGACCATTAGCTTGTCAACCATTTCGGTAGCAATCGCCGACAGTCACTACGACAAACTCCGATAGCCATCCCCCACCGACCATCGCTGCCGTCCAACTCCAGCAGCCACCTTGTCCCGCTGCCTCTACCAACTAGAATAATGAAAATAATCTCATCCAAAAATATGACTAGTTTAAAACAAAATAAATTAGAAGCTAAAAAAGTTGACTCGTATTGTAATTGATCGGGTTAAGTGGCGTTGGATCTAGATGGGATGGGACAGGACGGAACTGGGCAAAGGACATTAAAATTAAGATGACGCAATATGGGGAGGGGGTGGTGGTTTGCGGCGCCCCATATTGTCTCCTTGATAAATAACAATCTTGCGACGCAAAGAGTAATTGAGATTACTAAGTATATAAGTATTATTTGACAAGTCAACTGAATGACATTATAAAGTTTAATTCCCTATTTTGAAATTTATGTGGAATTTCGTAAAACATAGAAACATGTAGTTGCCACTTGCGCTCACATTATTACGGTAAGATTTTATGGTCCATGTAATTCAAGGCCCAGCACATCCGAAATGGACATATGGGGCTGAGCAACTTCCTTCGGCCCATCTTCTATTGTATCCAAGAACCCAAAGTAGAGTAGTACGCCTAGTCCTGTGAGTCTGTGACAAATTCTAGCCCATCACCTAGTACATTTCTTGTATTCTCAGTAATTTGAAATGAATTTGCTACACTTCTAGCAACTTTACAAAATTAAACAATCTTGCTTGACCTACTAATTTGACTAGTAGTCATTTGTGGTAGGGCTTGATCATTCAATAGTCAATCTGGATAAAAAAAAATGTAAAACAAATATGTATGTACGAGTGTATGACCCATTTCAAACTATATTTAAATTGAATACCCTAATTCAAGCATAAAGGGCAATAGCGAAATCAACCGAATCCTAAATTGAATCAATAAAACCCCCTAACTGAACCCTAAATTGAAGTAATTGAACCCTAATTAAACCCTAAATTGAATGCCCTAATCAATCGAACCCTAAATTAAACTAATTGAACCCTAAATTGAATACCCTAATCCAACTGAAACCCAAATTGAACACCCTAATCCAATTGAAACCCAAATTGAACTAATTGAACCCTAAATTGAATGCCCCAAATCAACCGAACCCTAAATTGAATCAATGAAACCCCCTAATTGAACCCTAAATTGATGTAATTGAACTCTAATTAAACCCTAAATTGAATGCCCTAACCGCCCTAATCGAACCGAACCCTAAATTAAACTAATTGAACCCTAAATTGAAATAATTCAAGTCATCAAATATGTGCATTTTGAACAATTTTTTTTCATTTGAACATTGATAATTTGTTTGATAATTTTAGGTTGTTAATTGTGCATTTGAGAAATTGTGATTATTGA
The DNA here is from genome assembly GCA_033070095.1 of Escallonia herrerae. Taxonomy (NCBI): domain Eukaryota; kingdom Viridiplantae; phylum Streptophyta; class Magnoliopsida; order Escalloniales; family Escalloniaceae; genus Escallonia; species Escallonia herrerae. The sequence goes on along the minus strand of JAVXUP010003518.1, from coordinate 62,598 downwards.
TCTGTGATTTTAGATTGTTAATTGATGATTTTAGGTTATTAGCTTTGCATTTGAAGTAATTGTGATTATTAATTGATGATTTTAGGTTGTTAATTGATGATTTTAGATTGTTAATTGTACATTGAGCTTTTGAGATATTGAGATTATTGACGGAGGATGGGACCCAATTGGATTGAATGTGTGATTTTTGTTAATTTTTATTGCATTGAGCCTTTTAGAATTGAGAATTGAGATTGTTGACGGAGGATGGAACCCAATTGGATTGAGATACTTGTTAGTTAGCGCAGACATGGACACCACGTTTGTTCGACGGTGTCCGACATTTAAAAAACAAATAAACGTATGCCGATGTGTCTGGAGGTACGTGTGGGTGGGCTTCGAACACGTGTCCAGAGGCGTCGGACACGTGTCGGTATGTGTCGGACATGTGTCCAGAGGTGTCAGACACGTATCGGACACCATATCGACACCCTCTATGAGGTGTCGAAATTGAGGTTGTCGACGGAGGATGGGACCCAATTGAATTGAGATACATGTTAGCTAGCGCAGACACGGACACCACGTCTGATCGACGGTCTGACATTTAAAACACAAATTAATGTATGCCGATGTGTCTGGAGGTGCGTGTCGGTGGGCATCGAACACGTGTCCGGAGGTGTCAAACACGTATCAGACACCATATCGACACCCTCTATGACGGTGTCGAAATTGAGGTTGTTGATGGAGGATGGGACCCGATTGGATTGAGTGTATCTATTAGCTACGCAGACACGGACACCACGTCTGATCGAGGGTGTCCGACATTTAAAACACAAATTAACGTATGTCAATGTGTCAAGTCAAGACTTGCATCAGACGAGCCCTTTGTGTTTGCTAGTCAAGCTGTACAAGTCTTTTACGCGGAGGACGTCGCCAATCCCAAATCTCATTGGTATACAACTATCAAGTCCAAGAAATTGCCCGTGACATATGACAGTGAGCTAGACTCCTTTCAAGCCGACCAACCACGTGTCTTGTTCCCTGTTGAGGTCAACAACGAGGAGGACGATCTTCCTCTTCCAACAACACTTCTTGTAGGAGAAGAAGTCGTAGATGATGACGCGGAAGACGTGGAAAGTGTTGGAGATGATGTGACCGAGTCTACTGATGAAGAGGATGAATTAGAAGATGAAGAGGACGACGAGTCCCACGAAGAAGAGGACGACGAGGAAAGTGATGAAGATGATTCGCAAACTGAAAATGATTGACTTGTAATGTTGTAACATCACGGGAAAAATGTAGTAACATTTTAGAACTTGGTGTTTATTGATGTGTTTTTGCACATCCGTTCATATATATATATATAGTGCCGATGATGATTTTTGCCAAATTATTGTTTTTAACGTGTTAATGTAATTTATCTATATGAAGTCAGATATGGATAGGATACGGGCTATTCGTGGCCGGGCTGGACGCCGAGCTGCTTCCTCCCCGGTGGGTCCCACCTCGTCATTGCCTACTGATGACGAGGCACAGAGTGATCGCGGACAGCAGATGGGGCCCCAGCCATCGCCCCAGCCCCAGCCGTCGCCCCAGCCGTCGCCCCAGCCCGACGCAGATTCATCCCACACGCGCGTGCATTCTCCATCTTCCGTGGGTTCTACCTCAGGTATAGTTGATAACGGTGTTTCGTACATTTTCGCTAGCCTTATATTTGAACTGTATTAATGTCTGTGTTTTGTAGGATCTCGACGAGGCCGTGGTCCGACACGCGGGGTACGCATCGACCCCCAGCGTAAACAGAGAGTTACGCTCACGCAGGAGGGCCTGTAAGTACTAAAAATATCACCTCATGCCTTATATTTAAAATTTTGGGGTGTTAATTTATATTTGAACTGTATTAATTTATTTATTTACTTCTTTGGCAGGATCCTGGAGAATCAGGCGAGGACGAAGATCGGCGTTCTTGTGAAGGGCCGATTCTTCGAGCCACGCCTGTACTGGAAGGACTGGGATGCCGCTGCGAGGGAGGCCCTATGGGAGGAGTGGCTGGTACGGTGAAGTATTTTTTTCAGCGTTAGTAAATGTTTAATTACAGTTTGTTTTATGTTGTTAATTTGTGTTATTGAATGCCTTACAGGAGGGGTTCACGTTTGACACGCCTCAGCAGCAGGTACTGGGGCAGCAGGCTTTCTTTGCCTACATCGGCAAGAATTACCGCCGATGGCTCCACGATGCACGGGACCGGGCGAAGAAGGCGCTGCCCGAGGGTGCCCCGATGACGGAGATGACGAGATATCCCCCACATTGGATATCTCACCGTGTATGGGGGGAGATGATAGATCGGTGGGCTGCGGATCCAGGTTGGGACGCCAAGAGTAAGAGCGGGGCTGAGAACAGACAGAACAGAGATCCGACGCACACGGGGGGGTCGGTGCCACACGACATCGTCCGACACATGAACGCGGTCGAGCACCCGGATCTGGAGGAGGATGAGGTCGTAGCTCTGACCTATAATCAGACGCACGTGCGGAAGAAGGACAAGGACGAGGCGCACCGGGCGGGCGACTATATTTCAGATATTGCCCGGCGGATCGATGTGAGTCAATTTGTTTTAGTTGTTAATGTTTTTTCTTTCTATCCTCAATGTCTGTTTCGTTAATTAATGCCCTAACATATCGTTAAACCACTATTTTTGCAGGCCTCGTATGAACAGCTAAGGGGGTCCGAGCAGCAGTCCGGACAGCCATCAGCGTCCACTAGTACGGCTGCGAGTACTGGGGGGTTGAAGCGATGGCTGGATACGCCGGAGGTCGTGAATCGGCCGAAAGGCCGCATACGCGGCCTGCCTAGCACGACTGCTCGTGCCGTGATAGGAGCGTCCTCACCCCCTGCTGCCCCTCCACAGACACCGGCTCCTCGGCCTCAGTTGGACGACGAGGAGATCCAGCGCATTGCTACAGTGGTGGTGAGGATGATCAGGGAGCAGGGCACTGTTGGACATGCCGAGCCGGCCCCGGATCAGCAGGATCCAGATCCGGGACTCGGCAACCCCTGATGAGCCCCTTCTCGTGCCCGTTCCTAGCTTCCCCCGCCGGCTTGTACTCTTCTCCCCTCCCCTAACCGGCTGTATCCGGTTCCCGGCTTGTACATAATGAGTTTTTTTTATGATTGATTATATATATATTTCTTTCTGTATTGATTATTGCGCGTTGTTGTTGAGAATTGAAAATTGTATTACAGGTTTGGGTAATTGAAAAATAAAAAAAAATTCAAAAAAAAATTTGACTTTTGGCGACGGATTAATTCCGTCGCTAAAAGTATTCATACAATCAGTTAATTAGCGACGGAATATTCCGTCGCTAAATAAATTTTTTAGCGACGGAATATTCCGTCGCTAAATATTATTCCGTCGCTAAATTGACAAAAAAGAAAATTAATTAAAATACTAAAAATATAATTAGCGACGGATATTCCGTCGCTAATTAAAAATAAATCCGTCGCAAAAATTATATATTTAGCGACGGATTTAAAATTTTCGTCGCTAAACTATTAGTGACGGGCTTTTATACGAGGGATTTTTAGCGACGGTGAATCCGTCGCTAATTGTTTTTGCGACGAATTTTCCCGTCGCTAAAAACCTTTTTTCTTGTAGTGTAAGGAATCATAGGAATCATTATGATAATCAGTGCATTTAATGTCATCAACTTATTTTTTATTGGACATAATCTCACTGACCATATCTTTGAAACTGCTGTGACCAGAGGTGGGTTGGAATTGTAAATTGTTTGCCACTTCCAGACAACTTTGCTCAGCAGTCAAAAAGGCTTAACAAAACTGACCCACCTTTTGTATTTACTAATGTTATGAGGCTGCATCAGTGCTTACCTTCCTAACCACTCACATCCACTGAGATTTTTTGTACAAGTCAACCCAATTCTACGCTTGGGGCGACTTTTAGTGCCAAACTCCATATGTTCACTTATTATCTTTGGTTTCTAGTTGAGTGCATTGATCCCATGGAACTCAACTTTTCAAATGTGAGAGTTCTTTTTGTTGAAAAAGGCCATCACGGGTGAAAGTTTCAACAGCTTCTGGAAGCCTGGTTATTTGAGCTTTGCCACTTTTTGGTCCAGAATTATCATTAAGCAGAATGCTGAGCTCTGTTTTGAGGAAAGATCTTGTACTGATTCTGTTGTTGCTTCTTGTCCTCTCTCTGGTTGTTGATTGTCTTAGCAAATCCTATTATCCTTTCTTTGATTAATGTTATTACTTTTACCTACACGAGATTTCTTTAAGCTAACCTTTTGAACTGTTCAATTCCCCTTGGTGCAAGCTAATGTGCCTTGCCAACAACATCAAGGGTATATACAGAATAATCATCAGGGATAGCTGTGTGCCTTGCCAACAACGTCAAGCATCTCCGAATCATCTTCTCTTTCTCTTCCGTTACTCAGCTGCCATCTAGAAGATTGTGCTTGCTCGTAACCAATTCTTATTTGCTTCAAGGTCATGACTCATGAGAGACTGGACTGGCTCAATGTGCTCAAGATTATAGTGGTCAACTTTTCTAGCTCGACGTAGAAGACTTGCAATGGCTGCTACGTACTGCTTAGCACATTGGAATCTCTGTGTTTGATGTGTTTTAGTGCATTCTTAGCTAGTTCCTTTTTTATTAGGTTGTATTTTGTGTTGAGATTAAGCTATGTATACTGAGCATTTTCTCCTGAATTGTCTAGTATTACCTTTTTCCTAAAAGATTGTGATATGGATATGGATACATTTTGTACAGTTGTATCACTAGTAGTGAAAATGAAATGTTACAAAAGTTATTCTTAGTTCAGTCACTGTTGTTCTACTTGACTATTTTTTATTCTAAAGATAACACATAAAGAACACTTTTTAATTCTCGCAAATTAGTGAGTATGGTATAACTACTTGCTTGGCCTGTTTAGTTGCAGTTTATGCTTGGCCTTTGCTAGGCAAATGTGCTGTGCTGTGATATTAAGCCAAGCAGCTTTGAAGCTTTTGATGTGTTTTGCGGATCTCTCTATTTCACATCAAAGGTTGCTATGTTATTAGGCAACCTTTGATGTAATATAGCATACCATCTCAGCATTTACTTCCACTGTCCAGTTCCTTTTGCACAAGTAAAAAAGCCCCCCCGAGGAGGATAGTCTTCAACTACAGCTTGGATATCCATTCAAAACAAAAGAATCCCTTTGTTTAGGCATGTAACAACTTAGATATCCATTCAAAGCAAAATAATCTCTTGGATATCCATTCAAAACAAAAGAATCCCTTTGTTTAGGCATGTAACAACTTAGATATCCATTCAAAACAAAATAATCCCTTTGTTTACGCATGTAACAACTTAGATATCCATTTAAAACAAAATAATCTCCCATACTTTAGGCATGCAAGAGTTCCAAAATAGAAAATGCTACATAGGCCCTATCACGAACAACTTTCATTTGAAAATATAGCTTCCAAGTGTCGTCGAGGCTTGACTTGAAAGCACGTTGAAGTCTCCAAATACTCTTTTGTCGTCGGATTGGATATGGTTTGAACCAAGCACGTTAAACTCCCCCATTACTTTCTTGCTATTGAATTGGGCACGGTTTGAACCTTGAGACAAACTTGACAACAAATTGTCATCCAAGCCAGCCTACATAGAAAAAATAGAAAGATGAAGAGAAGTATATAAAAGTTGGCACCCAAAGACGACTAAAACATAATGTAAAAAATGGTACGCTTACGCTTAACATTTCAGTAAAACTTGGCCGATACATGTCTTTTTCAACATTGTCATGATCAAAATTACTCCAAGTAGATGCTTCAGACGGCTCCAAGCACTATATAATCACGCATTAGAATTGGCAAAATTAAAAGTTCTTATCAGAATAAAAAACGTATGCATATATTTACGGTATTAGAATACCTCATGAGGTAGCGATGGATCTTGATTTTCTTTGTCATTATTTGGACATCCCAATGAGTTGGTCATCATTTGTTTCCTCTTCCTTGGTTGCTTTTCTACCCAACTTTTATGCCGTTTACTTCCTCCTTTTTGTGGACCATCTCTTTTTTTTATGCCTTTCACATTCCCAACAAGACTTTCAATGGCATTCTTATCTACACCAATAGGTTCACAACCATGATCCATACATTCAAAATGCTTCTTCCTAACCTCCTCAATTTCTTTATCCAATTCTTTCATCCTAGATTTGTAGAGGAGGTACCCATCCTTAAATTCGGAAGCTTTATGTGCCAATCTAACCGCATCGGGCCAAAGCTCTCTATACCGGTCACTTAAATCCAAACCTTCACTCCGATGAATATCTAGGCCATCATTCTCTAATGCACAACCATCTCTTGCTCCTCTTGTCCACCTCTTGAGAATATATGTCTCGGGAATATATTTAACGCCAAGCACATCAAGAACCTTCAATGCATGCCCACAAAGTATCCCAACCGTTTCAAATTTTCTACAGCTACATGACAATGTTGCATTCTCTTCATCATGTGTCACAACGTACTCTCCCTCCTCATCACAAGAAACAATCAAATATTCTTCCAACCTACCTTTATCTTGTTTGTTTCCAACAAGAGCTAGTAAACTTTTCTCCCATTGTTTTTGAAATAACTCAAATATCTTTGGAGTGTAAATTTTTCCCGCTTGCTTTAATAAAGGCAAACAAGAAACTTTTACCCTAGGCATCTTTTCTTTTGCATTGTACTCCGCTTCTACCTCTCGGTATCTTTTTTCACTTACAACCATGGCAAATAGCTTGAAAAAAGTAGGGATGTCAAGTTTAGATTTCAATGACTTCTTTAATTTAGCATTCATGCTCTCGCTAAGTTGTGTACTTCGCACCCCCAAAGTAACCGTTGTTTTCATGTAACATCTAGCCCACTTTTCCTTCAAAGCATAAGTTCTCTCTAACCAACTATTTCCACGTACTTTGTAATTTTTAAGCAATGCCTCCCACTCCTTTTCCAATTTGGTCACATCCTCGAATTCAAACATTAAGGCTTTAAAATCACTCAAAAAACATGAATCATCCTTCATCAAATTGCCAAGATGTTTAATAGCATTTTGCATAATATGAAAAGTACACAAACTATGTCGTACATCCGGCATCACAACACGTATCGCATTTCCCATTGCTATATCTTGATCGGTGAAGATTGTAGTAGGCTTCTTAAATTTATGTGCCTCCAAAAATGTATTAAAAACCCAATCAAACGACGCTTGTGTCTCGTCGTATAACAAAGAAGCTCCAAAGATGACTTGTTGTCTATAGTGATTAAACCCAATAAACACTCCAAGCGGTCTATGATCTTTATTGGTGGCAAATGTAGTGTCAAATGTCACAATGTCACCAAAAAGTTCGTAATCCATGCGCATCCTTCCATCCGCCCAAAAGATATTAGTAATTTGCTCCTCATTATCCAATTGAAATGCATTAAAGAATGACGGATCTTGAGATGCTTGATTTTTAAAACTCATTAACAAACTTCCCACTTCTCCAAATTGCAACCCTCTTTCTCTTTTGGTCCGAAGGTAATTTTTTTGATCTAGCGGAAGGAATCCAATGTGTTCCCTTCCCCCAGATTTCACACCAAACAAATCAAAAGCCTTCTTTTGTGTAAGCCCGGCATCATATGCCAAATCAACTTCTACGGCTTGACTTTCGGTCATATTTCTTTGACTTCGCAAAAGATGAACACATATTGGAGCGTGAAGATCATGATTATGCTCTCCATTAAAGTCTGAAAGATGATACTTACATATCTTTCTATCATATATAATTTTCATCCTTACAAGACAACCCGTTCTTGTTTCCACTCTAGGAGCTTTAGACAAATGATCACGTTTATCAATCTCTCAAAAACCCTCTTTGTTGCACACAAATTTTTTAGAGGTTACAATTTCATCTTTTCAACTTTTGTTTGAATAATCCTTGTGCACGCCAAAACCCATTTTCCCTCCATAGTCCACCCAAAATTTCCATGCCTCATCCCGGCTATCGAATTACATACCATTTTTAGGTATCCAATCATCTAATCTGCATTTGGATAGAAGTTCATTACTTCATGCTTTAAGAAGTTTACTACGTAATCATAACAACTTACATACATTTCACTATATTAAAATCCATGAAGAATATGCATTTCCAGTAAGTTACTAAAAAAGGGAAACAAACAATTGCTCATATCATTCTAATCTAATCCTTGAAGTAGTGTAGCTGAGAACTCTAAAGAGAAGAAGGTCGCTTCCTAACAACCAGTCTGTCTAAACTTGGGATGAATAGGTTAAGGGTGTGGACCTCCAAGTTTCCAGTAAGTTACTGGAAAAAGGGAAACTAACAAGTGCTCAAATTTTCATTAATTTACTGAAATAGGGAGACATTATGCTAATTAAGTAAGAGAAACTGAACAGCAAACATAAGTAGCGTTGCAGGTTAAATAGCATAAGTCAATATAAAAGCAAACATAAACAGCAAACTCATTCTAATGTTTGCTGTTCATGTTTGCAGGTTAATCAGTTTCTAAACATGAGAACAGCAACATGAGTAGAGCAAACATGAGTAGAGATAACAAATCAGGTAGAGTCCTTGAATCAATAAAACAGCACTCACAATACATAAATTAAATATTGATAATGTCCAATTTGAGAGTTGCAGGTTATGAACTCCCATTAATGTGTTCACCAAACAAGAAGACAATAATTTTCTCTTTAAATGAAAGTTATGAAACGTGAACAAAAATGCAGACCATGGTATTAGCAAATCACAGGTAGTTTTCAACACCAAAATTGAAGGCAGTGACCCAACACACTGCCTCACAAACTCCAGGAAAGTCGTTCATTAGTTCCCTCATCAATCATTCTTCCAATCAGTTCCTCCACCAAACACTTCTGTACATTTTCAGAATTGATAACAACATACATTGTGGTGGCCGAAGGTGTTGACGAGAAAGGGTCTTCCATGGTATGTAGACCGATTGGAGGAGATGTACTGAACAAGTGGAAATCTCGGATCTCTGTTTGACAGCAGACTTTTATACACCGTGAATCATCTCCATCAAAAACTCCAAGGCAGAAGCACAGGCTGCATCAGATATGTGTTCATCTTTTCAAATTGCTTCGGCAGTTGCAAATCTTTGGCTGAGTCACAGCAGACACTTTCATTGTATGGACAGAATGCAAGAGGCTTCTTTGGTATTGCAGGTGCCCCTAATTCAAGCAAGTGAAGCAAAATTCAGCAAAATAACTTCATAATATGGAAGTAAAGCTGAGAACATCTTCCATCTTTACAGAGAAAGAGAGAGGACAAGAAGCAACAACAGAATCAGTGCACTCTCTCTCCTCAAAACGGAGCTCAGTACAAGATCTTACGTTTCGGATGCGCCGTCGCCGGGATTTATAGGGGCTCCTGCCGCCGGCCGAGATTTGTAGGAGAGGGAGACCGGATGCGCCGTCGCCGGGAATCGTGGATCAAAAAGTTATGACCTTGATGTCGGCGTCGGCGTTTGGCCGAAAGGTGGATCGGCGGTGCGCATCTCCGGCCGGTTCACCAAACGACGCGCCGTCGCCGTCTATCGCCAAAAACAGTGCTGGTTTATGCCGGCGGCCGAAGGAGGCAAAGGTGCTGTGGGAGTTTGGAGAGAGAGTGCGCCGCCGTCTATCGCCAGAAATAGTGCTGGGAGACGCGCACGGCCGAAGGAGGCAGAGGTGCTGTGGGAGTTTGGAGAGAGAGTGTACCGCAGAGATTGTTGGATATGCGGTTCCGGCGTCGTCGTTTTGCCTGAAGGTGGATCGGTGGTTTGCGTCTCCTGCCGGTTCACCAAACGATGCGCCGTCACCGTATATCACCGACAGAAGGAGAGTGAATGGGCTGTGGGAGTTTGGAGAGAGAGTGTGTTTGGTTTCGAGAGTAAATGCCCCGCTTCAATGTGTCCGGTGATGAGGCTTCATCTCATCCGTTGCCCTCCACTTATTTTGATCCAACGGCCGTGATTGGGGCCACAGCACCTCTGCGGTAACCCTACTCACGGCAGAGGATCCGGATCCTCTTTGTGGTGGTACCGAGGCAGTCGTGTTTGTGGTGATTTGGTCGATTTACTGGTGGTGAACTAGTCAAATTCGTTGTGTAAAGTTATGTTTTAATGAGAGGTATTATCGTCTTTTCATTGGTTCTATTAATAAAAATAAAAGTAAGTATTTTAGTATAATAAAAATAGTTAGTAGATTATTGTAAACATGTGCTTTTGCCCTAGAAACTAAATCAAAAGAGATAATGTTTACTCCTTTTTATCTTTTTTATTATTTCAAGCTTGGTTACAGAACTCTTCAATTTCAGACTTTCAGTCAAGCTCCCACCCAAAACCTCGCTTCTGCTCCCACCCAAAATCCATTATAGCAGGGACGCTCCTACTCTGAAACCTCTTACCCGTTCTTGTTCTCACCCCCTCTCCGTGCAACTAAGTTCCGGAAAACCCTATATAGTTTTTTCCATGTCTTCTTATCTGTTATGAAGAAGAGGAAGATTCTTTTACAAATTTTATATTGCTCTACAAAAATGAGATTTGTCTTCCAGTTTTATTGCTCTCTACAAAATGTAGGCTTGTCTATGCGAGAAACTTTTGATATAACTGAAAGTTTTGCACAAAGCGATTGAAATGTCTAGTTAAAATACTAAATATCAAGCCGACTTCGCATTCATCTAGAGAGAACAAAACAGTTAACTCGCTATACATGTTGTATGAAAAGGGCTCATTTTTGCTTTCAGCCAAAATAGGCTTACAAACTTTGCCCCCCAGCCGTATCAATTAGATCTCCTTTTGACATATCAATCCTATATGAGAATGGACATGGTTGTTCAATTGTTTCAGCCATGATGTTGATCTTACAAAAATTACTCTCACCGCATTTGGTGTAAGTTTCAATAAGTTGTTTATTGCATCCAAATGATTTCCCAACAATAAGCCCTTTTCAGGCAATTCATCGAATAACTCACTTGAATTGTCTAGAGATAACACTTGAAGTTGGCTATTTTGCAACAACTCTTCTTGATAGTTAGTCATGCAATTTTTAGTGACCATGAATTGGTTTCTTTCATCTTTAAAATAGTGTTTTGTTTTAGCCATGTTTGACATTATTTTATTTTCATTATCCAAAGAATAATTATCGGCTTCTAAATTTTCACCCCCAACAAACGTGAAAAGAAGCAATTCAACTTCTTTCCTCGTCCATCCAACTCTGTGAATCAATGCCCAGCATTCTTTTAATTCATCCTCTACATCCTCCAAAAAATATGGATGATCAATTACCATCAAGGTTTTAATATAATTTTCAAACTGATGTAATTCATTGGAGGAATCTACCAAATTCAATGGTAGAATAGACTGACCATGGTTTGCATAAATGCAATCCATTAGATCATACCAAAATTCCATTAAATCATTCACTGTCGACTTCATATAAAATGAAAGAGACAATGGTTTAAAATTTCTACGCACTAATGATGCCAAAGTACGGCATTTCATCACATCTACCCAGAAATCGGCCCTTAACTCATCAAATTGGGTCTGAAATTCCAAGGAATTGCTTGGAAACATATTGTTAGCATTTCCCACTTTCAGGTACAAGGTCCCACCGGATGTGCCAATGTTTGCGCTGCTAGGCAAACTCACTATCGATTGGTGCGCCGGCGGAACAACCGATTAAAAGTGCGGGATCTTTTTTGCCCCTAAGGCCTGGGGACTTCCCTAAAAGCAAGAAACTTCGATGAAGATATGAAAATCAAATGTAAGAGACTGCGCGCCCATAAATGACAAAGAGAGCTTTCGATTAATTGTGAATGTTTACACAGCAATGTTTCCAAAGTCTGGAAACTGAACTTCCTATTGATGGCAGCAAAAGTCTCTAAAGTCTAAACAAAAGAAAGAAAAAGACTAATTTGTCTGGTTGATGATTAATTGTGTCCCGTGCTTCTTTTTTGACCCACTATATATACTAGAGACTTTGTAGAAAATAACTACCATTATAAGAAACCACCTACTTAGAGATAAACTATCCACTTAGAAAATAACCACCTACTAATAAGTAATCAACCACACTTATCCCTTCTCAATATGACTGTAATACCCCAAAACATTAAAATACTCTTAATAAATTAAATAGGTATAAATAGCGACAAAATTTAAATTTTAGCATTTGAAATATTTCTTTTTAGTGATAGTTAAAAATACTTTTAGCATTGAAGTACTAAGTAACGACTTCTAGTGACAATTAGTGTAAATGGTATTTTAAGAGTTGTTAGCGATGAAGTTCTTATAGTAGCATTTCTTTTTTTTATACAGAAATTTTTAGCGACGATATTCTATGCTTAGCATTAACGTGTATTCTACTGATAAATAAATATCTCAGCATCGTAATATTATTAGTGATGATTTGTGAAACGAGATAGCGTAACAACCCATTAATCAATCTTTGTAGTATATAATTATCGTGAATGTTTATCTTGGACCATTTCACAAAAATAAAAGGTTTCGTTAATAGTTGAGTGACTAATTGAAAATATAGGGGGACTTTTGGTTACTTTCCAATCTAGGGTTATTATATATATGTATTATTATACGAGGGCAGCCGCACTACTCCTCCATATAATTCTCATCTGGTACGTGACACAGAGAGAAAGAGAGGTTCAAAGAGAGAAGAGGGGACGAGATAAGTGTTGGAATTGGGTTTTAAACCCATTATGAGAAGCAATTTTGAATCAATTTTCAAATGGGTTCTAAACCATATTTTGGTTAGGGCCAAATTGATTCATGTTCATCTATTGGAATAGATGATCATGGTATATTCACATGTCTAAAACAAATGGAAGGTGAATGAGAAAATTGAAGTTAAAGTTGGTGGATCAACTTGAAGGGAAGAGAGAATCCCACATAGAAGAATTAAAGCAAATGTTGTCTCCTTATAAGGCTTAGCCTTGAGCTAAGGGATGGGCCCCTTGGGGGTACCCATGTTTTGTAAGGAGGGAGGACCTAGGTTGACCCAAGGTCCACCACGCGCGCGCCGCCCCGTCCCGGTCCGTGGCCGTGGCTTGGGCCCATTAGGCTTTATTCTTTTTGGGACAAAAATATTTAAATAAATAAAGTTTATTTATTTATTTATTTTATTTTCCGGAAAGTTGTGACCTTTCCAGCTAAACAGTTTTTCCTGTGAAGAGTTGCACCCCCCAGTGGATACTGTGTATAAATACGAGTCAGTTTTACAAAAATTAACTAATCCCGAAATTATCTTCTGCAATTTTTCTTCTGTCTCGTTCCTGTGTCCGAAAGAGTTCTGTGCTTTTGTTTTGGTTCGCCGGGTCTGCAATTTGGAGTGCTCCTATTTCCTGTGAGTGTGAGTGGAAGAGTAAGGAAGGAGAGGGGCTGTTAAACAGCCCCATGAACTTGTGCATCTGAAAGTTGTTGGGGAGTGAAGATGGCAGCTAGTTTTTTTTATGAGTTTATGCTGAAATAATGTATGTGTATATGAACCTACGGTGGGTGTGGAGAGAATAGAAAGGAAGAAGAAGAGGAAATGGGAAGATGACTGTGTGTGTTTCGGTTGGACTTGGAGTGTAGTTGCTGGGTCTATGAAGATGAGCATGACAAATGTGTACATGTACATATATATATTTACTTGTAATTAAGTGAGTGTATACATATAATATATATAGAAGTGTGTATGTGGATGTGTCAATGGAGGTAAAGAGAAAGAGGGAGCAACAGCAAAGTGTTCTGTTTGAGGAAACAATGAGAAGAATGAGGTCTGGAAGTGGGGAAGTGGGTCCGAAACGGTTTCTTTTTTAAAGAATAAGAAGGGGAATGTTGTTGGTGACTGAAGGTTTCGTACACTAGTTGAAAATTTCTGAAACTTTACAGGATGATTTTTAGTACCATATTATAATTTCTGTGAAAAGTTTATATTTTTCTGATCTCGTATGTATTTATTATATTTTCTGTAAGTTCAAACTTATAAAAAATCTTTTGGATCCCTTAAACCCTGAAATGTTTTGGGGAAAATTATAGTAATGTTTCTATAGTATAATAAAGACTCAGTGTAAATTTGGTGATTTTTAGAGTCCATTTGCTATCATTTCTCTGTCGCATTGGATTTAACAAAATGAAAATTTTTTAATAGTTTTAATGCCTTTTAATTTCTGATTTCAATTTCAATAACTTTTATAAGTCTTTTGAAGCTGTTACAAAAATTGTGAGCCTTTATTTCCAACTAGAAGCAATTATGGCAATTTATTAGTTTTAGTGTATTTAAGGAAATTATTTTTTTATTCAAAAATATTCAAAAATTATATTTTTATCCCATATGCTACGTTAAACTACAAATAAATTTTAAGGAGCGACTAGAACATTTTTGGGATATTTCTGAGTCTCGGGGAGTGTGACGAAATTCTAAGTGGGTTGGCCGTAAAGGAAATCGCTCCGAGTTTCATCATGTCCGGGTAGAGAAATGGGTACGCTATAGATAATTATATTTAGATTTTAATGTAGTGGTATGAATAAGTGTTCTGATAAATGACTCTGCCAACCTAGGTTAATCTCGAGGAATTTGGTTGAGAACGTCTTTAGCTTCAGCGCTTGGATTGAGGTAAGGGATTTCTTCCGAAACCCTATTCATCTACTGATATCATAATATTCTTTCTGGTTTGTTATTAACGTTTTCATTGGACTCACTTATATTTGTGATGATATTGCATCGATTGCCATTAATACCCTGCTTTGAGCCTTATATGTTTATTGAAATTCCTTTTCGATGCTGTGTATTTATTTCTCATTATGTATCGAATTTATCATTGATTTATCGGTCATTGTACTCTGAATATAGACATGAGTTAGTGTATTGAGGAATTATAAGGATGGTCTGTATCGGGGGTGATATAAGGATGGTCTGTTATTGTCAGGAGATGCTAGTACCCTAAGGGTCTAGCTAATGTTCATATGCATATACAACCTTATTGTTAGTGAGCACTGCCTGTGTGGCTTTGCTAAGTGTTACCCTGCACTGCCTTTGTGGCTTTGCAATTTACTCATGTCTAATATTATCTGCATTGTTTCAGTGAGATCGAAAGTACATTTATTGAATTCGAATTGCGAAATTGAAAATATTGTTCTATATTGTCATTGACATAACCTTCTGACAATCGTTTGTACTCTTATTTGATTTTTGAGCGACCTTACTGAGCTCTTAAAAGCTCACCCCCTTTTTCTGTTCCTTTGTGCAGGAAATAACCGTCAGTAAGATTTCATGACGATCGAGCCTAAATTTTCAGAATAGTTTATGGTTTCCATTATTTGTTTAATCAAGCCTCGCTAGGGAACCGTTATGTAATTTGATATTTTAAGTACTTTATCATTGTTTTGAGACAGTTTGTTAAGTTAGTTGATGGACTGTAGTGCTCTGATTTGAATGTTGTTGGGTTATCATTAGTAGTATTGAATTAATTGGGCAATTAAGGATTTGATGGATTGATCGGATAATGCTCCGGAAATTTCGGGGCGTTACAATGACACATTTTCAAAAGTTGGTTTCTTTCACTTCTTGAATCTGTCATTATCTCTTTAGAAATGAATAAAAGTAAACACAGTGCAAACATTGACGGACAATATTTACAAAGGCCATCTATTATTACTTAGAGATATTCAACACTTCTAGAAAGAAAAGTACACTTGATGTAGCCTTTAGCCATTAGCAAGCCATATATGACTACATGCACACAATAGCCTCACCAGTTTTTACATGTCTGCTGCAGTTATGAAGTTCCAGGAATTGCATCAGTTGAGAGAATACTATAGACAAGCAAATCCCTTATGTTCCCCTTGATGTATGCATATTTCCTCAGTAGACCCTCCTTCATAAATCCAATTTTCTCCAAAACCCTCTGAGAGGCCAAGTTGTCCACATAAACAAAGGCTTGCAACCTTACAACATCAGGAAGGTCAATAAACACATTAGAGACTGCAATCTTCACAACCTTGGTGGTGATCCCCTGGCCCCAGTACTTCGCAGCTATAGCATACCCAATATCAGCCTTACGCCTGTCTTCGCCCGATCCCTGGAAGATCGACACGAACCCGATCGAACGGTCATCGATGCATATGGATCGACGCCAGGGGTGGGGAATGCATACTTCCTCTATGAAAGTCAGAGCTTCTTCAATGGAGGTCAAAGTTTTCCATCGAAGCGTCCGAGTTACCTGATCATCCCCTGCCCATAACATCATGTCAGGGGCATCAGTTAGCCTGAATGGACGAAGTGTGATGCTGGGTGATGAATTCGCACTCATTTTTGCAAGTTTGTGGTGGTGCAAAGAATATGGTTGTGAAAACAAAGGATGTTTATAAGGTGGTGGTCCTATTGTTAGGAGTAAAATACTCACCAGCCGACTTTTTTGAGCACTAGTCTTTAACAAAGTGGAATGAGACGACTTCCAAACAGTCAAGTTCATAACACCTTAGCTCCAAAATTTGAGTCATTTTGATTTTGAAAATATCTTTAAAGTATTATTCGTTGTCTTTTATCTTAATTTGACACAGGCTCAAACAATTTGGAAACAAAAATAATGCTAGGTGTTTAGTACGAAAAATAGTTAGAGTGGCAGGCAGGGGGGCCTGGTCAGATAACGTGTTGGAGCAGTAGGAAAATTTTCCTCTAGAAGTTGACTGATCTTCCAGAGTAAGTCTGAAGCAAATGCCAGAATCAGTGACAAACTCACATGCAAATAGTAAAATGCTTGGTGACCACCAAGTTGGAAACTAAATCAGAAGGAGAGTTTTTACTCCTTTTTTTTTTATCTTTTTTAATTATTTTCGAGCTTAGTTGTTGGATTCTTCGATCTCAGTCATGCTTTCACCCGACACCTTGCCCCCGCTTTCACCCCAAAACCCCTATACCATTACCGGTGAACCTCCCGATCCGGAATCTCGTACCCGCTCTTGCTCCCGCCCATGCTCCGTGCAACTAAGTTCCCGAGAACCCTATATAGTTTTTTGAAAGATTCTACGAGACTTTATAGCTGCTATGAAGAAGAGGAAGATTCTCTACCAATTTCATATTACTCTGCAACAATGAGAATTGTCTACCATTTTTTATCACGCTCTACAAAGTGCAGGCTTTTCTCTGCAAAAGAACTCTGATAGAACTGAAAATTTTGGACAAGGCGATGAAAAGTCCAGTAAAAAGAGAGAATATCAAGCGGACTTCACATTCATCAAGAGAGATCGGAAGGTCTAGCAAAATCTGGTCATAGATGTTGGTCTAATAGATCGGCAGCCACCAAGGCGAAATCAGAATACAGTAAAATTAGATGACATGCTTGTTGTTCAATATAAGTTCCGATTTAAGTGCCAACCCATTATAGGTTCATGCATAAAGGCATCTCTAACAGGCAACGAGAAAGAACCTACCATTAGAACAGGAAGAAACTTGACAGCATATATCCTTTAGTAACAACACATTGGTGGTCAATCCTCTTTTTGCTCTATAACTGACCCATTCTCCTTCTTTCAAGGCTGCAAACTCTCTCTTCAAAATCTCTAAGTTTCCAGGATGGGCTCTTCCTCTGCATAATGTTGCCTTTCAGGGAGAGGACAGCCTTGGTAGGACTTATTGTCGGCGCAATACCATAAAAGCTTGTGCCAATAAGGATCCTGCAATTCAAAGAAACTATCATCTACAACATCCTTCAGTTCTTTGTTGGTGAGCCAGCCATCATCGCAAGCCAACTGCTTAAATTTCGTTCCACTGCATTGTGACTAAAAAGCCAAGTGCCATGATAGAGCTAGTACATGCCAGGTCCAGTTACCAGTCTAGAACATAGTAATTTATAGCGTTGCCCCGTTACAGCTAAAAAATTTCACTAACATTAGAAAACTTATGCATATGTATCGCAAGAACGAGAGTGATCACCTAATGAACCATTAGCCGAAAGCAAATTCATCAGTAAAATCAAAACTGCATGCAGGCTTACATTGTCAAGCATATGATTTAGACATGCACAAACTTGAGATTTGATTTCCTGTAAAAGAAGTATTGATAGTTCCTTTGACGCTACCTTTCTTCAATTTGGTAGCCTTAAAACTAGTATCATTTCAGCAGCGACTCCATAGACCATCAGAGTAAAAATCTTTACTGTAGGGGTGCGCGGGGGTTGAAAGGGAGGGGGGGGGGGGGGGGGGGTTTGCAAAAGCATGCGTCTACAAAACAAAGTCAGTTCTAAGAGAGCGGGTCATGCTGGTCTTGACACAGAAATGAGTGCTCCCAACTTGCCAATTGCTGTGTCTAGACCAGCACAACCTGCATAAGAAAATACCAAATCGGATAAGTAAGGATTATTCAACCCGAAATAATTTATATTGGTTTGTCAGTCTTTTCCATCATTGTGATGCAGCTAACTTCATGACAGTAGCCCCAAAAACAGGGAAGGGCAAGTGCTTTCCCAGAATAGGTACCAAAGTAAAGGCTATGCAACCATAGGTAAAATGGACTAGTGTGCCATCAACAGGGTGGCAAAAAATGATAACTTCATGCGAGTTGATTAGCTTATAAGCATCAGGAATTGGAAATAAAGACGAACATAATCGATAAGAAAAGTACCTTACTAACAATGTGGGGATTCCCAACGATGACAAGCAAGGATCTAGCACGGGTTATAGCAACGTTAAATCTCCTTGGATTACTAAGAAATCCCAGACTAAAAGCTCTGTCAAACTCTTTGTGTTTGACAGTAGACCTCACAGTAGAAACAATTATAACCTCCTTTTCTTGTCCCTGAAATTGTTCGACACTCCCAACCTTGACACCGGGAATATCCAGCGATTCAAGTACTGTGTTTATCTTGACAACTTGCTGGCGATAAGGCGTTATTACCCCAATATCTACCTCCCTTAAATCTGCACTTGCTGTCAGCTTCTTGATGAGATCAACAACCTTACTTGCCTCAATCCTGTTAAACCATGACGGATTATTGCCTTCTCTCTCATTGCTGCCTTGAATGCCAACAAAGAGAACAGGGAATTCCTTCTGAGGGAGGATACTCAGCCAAGGGTTCTGGACAGAGGTGCCTTCTTTGCATGCAATTAATTCCCCTTTATAGAATAGCTCTGAAGGGAGGTCAAGAATTGCCGGATGGCACCGGTAATTCCTTCTCAGTTTTGTGACGAAACTTTTGTCCTCATTAAGGTAACATTCACATTCAAAAAGTCTTTCTAAATAAGATTTTCCTAAGCCAAACTTGGCTGCTTCCTTAGAATATACAACAGGGCCTAATTGCTTGGGGTCTCCAGCAAGCACTACAACTGTTTCCTTTTGACAAAGTTTGGACAGAGGAATCATGGTTTCTGGCTCTGAAGCTTGGCCAGCCTCATCTAAGAAAATATGGGAAAAGTGACCGTGGTCAACACCTTCCTTGTAAAGAAGAGATGTACTCATATAGGTGGAGATAATGATCCGATAACGCAATAAGGCCTTGAGCGGAGGACATCTGAAAATGGACTCCTCCAAATAGCAAAAGCGAATATTGTTAGGATGAACATCCTCATACAGACGGCTAGTGGCATTCAGCCTAAAAATCTCATTGTCTTTTACTTGAGCCACTGCTTCAGCAGTAAGTTTCTCTAATATGTGATCTGCTGCACTATTTGAAGCAGCGCATACAAGAATGCAAGCATTCTCTCTTCCTGTATATAGTTGTAAGATTGCCTCCACTAGTGTCATTGTTTTACCAGTACCTGGTGGCCCATAAATCATATAGGGAGGAGCACTTTCACAACCAAGAATCATCTCAACAGAATGCAGCTGTTCCTCATTGAGAGCTGTAAAAGGCACAAATGGATTTGGTTCAATAGATCTCTTGCTCCATTCAGATGGAAAGAGAAGATTTGAATCCAAACTCGTTGCTTTTTGGACGGCCTGATAAAGCCTCCTCATGTTCGCTCTATTGTATGTAAATCGGATACTGTATGCAAACCCAGATTCGTGATGCTTATGAAACTCATTGTCAAACTTCAAAAGCACTTCATCAGCCTCAACACGGTAGATGAAACCCTGCAAAATACCGGTTTCATCACTTTATATGGTTCAGTAAGATGGTTACATGTATCACCTAGCAGCCAAAAACAAAGTAGGCTACAAAGTCTACTCAAATATGGCTAGCACATCCCGCGACAACTGAACTTGGGCACACAAGCACGAGTGTCGACTGTCTCTATTTCGACATAGGGAAAGGGTGTCACACAGGGTAACTCCCATTTTAGACCCAGGATCACATTAAGAAATGCGTGACCGTTTGACCATACAAGAAAGAAAGGTTTGAGTTTAGGAATTAATAGTGTCTTGTTTGATGTAAGCTTTGAAATTATTTCTTTAGAAATGAGATGTCTTCTAGTATTATGTTAGTTGAATTTATTGGCATGTAGTTACTTTAGACTTCAGTTGTTTCCTACTAGAGACAGGATTACAGTGGCACCCTATACAAATTAATAAGATATTTTATAGCATGTAGAGTTCGGTAATATCGAGAATTGTCCCTTTGTGATTATTTGAGGACATTGCTTAACATTGCGACATGAGAGGTAATAGTTTTCTTAGTTTGCTGGCTTGCCAGTTCCTTGCAAAAGGTGATACGTACTTCTTTTGTCCCCTTTCTCCTCCGCCCACTAGATAAGAAAGAATTGGGGTGGATGGACGAGTGCAGAAACTCTATGGTCATCAAGTATAACGATGTAAAACCGCAAGCTTTGTCCAGTATGATAATTGTTGAATCTAGTGAACCTAAATAATAAAATCTATTTGGAGACTGGTGTCTAGAAGAAAAAAAAAACATGCCATCAGCACAACAATTGCATAAAATGACAGAAGAAGGAAACTGGTTGCACCAAATTATTATTGGTCAAATACATAGTCGCAACGCAAATTAAGACAGTTGCCATCAGAATTTGCCAAGTGCATGTACGTGTTTCAAAATAGCAAGGAGTCCTTTTAGGTGACTTCATCTTTTTGGTACCTTTCTTCACATCAAATGTCCTATTAAAATTGTGGGAAGCTAAAACAGCAAAGGTCACCAATTCACCATTTCTGCTATGAAAGCTAGAGAAGCAAACACCAACATAAGCCATATGCAAATGGCTAGATGGAATTGTTGTCAGAAAGTTTTAGCTGGAATCAATTAATGTGGTTTGGAAAATTTCAAAGCACATCAGGCTTTATCATATAGAATATATGGTTCATCAATTTAGAGGACCAAACTGTGTGCTTGAAGGGTGCTGCACCCGCATCAGAAGACTAGTGAGATCTCTTACATTACATAGTCACACTCACCATTAGTCTGTTAACTTACATTACATAGTCACCATTAGTCTGCTAGCTTTATAGGAATTCCCTGTCATAAGTTTTGCTAGTATCACTGCATTACATAGTCACCATTAGTCTGCTAGCTTTATAAGACAATAAATTAACGTAAACCACCCTGGAATGATTTCAAGGGAAAAAGGGACTTGATAACAATCTTCTCTAGCATGTTTTACCGGATAACCTGAAAGTTAACAAGACCAAGTGTGCAAACTTCAGCTCCACTTAACGTGAAACATAAAATGCAGAAAACATTTTAAGACTGGAAGATCATGACAATTCCTTTAAATGGGATCGCAGCTAACTTCACATTTCTCAAGAAATTTGTACTACAGGCTAACCTGACATGATGGAGTGGTGTTATCTGGATTCATCGAGGCAAATTTTGCGAAGACAAGATCACCATGTACAAGTGAAGGCCTCCTCTCAGCAAGCCCAGGGACCTCAAGAGCCAAAAAGTGTGCCCCTCTTCTTCTCATCGTGACACACTCCATGTCATGCTTCCTCATTTCTTTCTGAGACAAAACTGACAAAATTTTAGTGCTTGTTAGAGAAAAAGTCATTCTAAAATTAATGTATTAAGTTAAAAAATCACCTCAAGATGCAACTCTTCCATGATAAGTAAAATATCGAAGTAGTTGGCATAATTCTCCCTCCTTAGACCTTCTCTAATGACCTTTGGGACTAGCTTCTTCTCCAAGAACTCTCTAACATCATCTGGAATTTCATATTGCAGAAGCTTATACTTAAAATTATGGTTTGGTGCTCTGGTAGGGGTTGGTGAAACCACATAACCACTACCAACATTTTGCGGTTTCCTTCTTGGGACTCTCGAGTATGGCTTGTTTGTGCATATGGACTGGGAAACCTTGTCTTCAGCCAATAGAAAGACGACTCGTTCAATCCTGTCATCTCCTACATCGAAATGCACGATAGATGTGTGCAAACCTATGTCTTTTGGTTTGCAAGATAACCAAATAGTTAGAGTCCGGTTTGGCTGAAGTACTCTGTCCTCGAGAGAAAATCCCTCCAAAAAGCCTCGAATGCATTCCACGTCTGAACTGACAGAAGGTGGTTCCAGCAGAGATATAGTAAAAGAGTCCACAGGATTTGAACAGAAGATTGTAACTGCCCAAAGATCAACAGATTCGCTGCTGGTGTTTTCCAGAGTGATTGGATAAACAGAAGTTTCTCTGACAAAGATAGATTGAGGCTTTCCTCGCATAAAAGGAAAAGGACTAGAGATAACAATCGGTCCCTCTTCTTTTGTGTCATAACAACACACAGATGTATCATCTTCATAATCAATGAAACCAATTTCTCCCTTGTCTCCAATGACAGAGCATTCGTCATCAGATTGGTCCCTTCCAATTGAACTCATAATTGAGAAAAGAATCTCCAAATTGCTGATAAAAAGCTAAGATTGTTGACTAGTAACAAGTTAAAATAAGGACCTTATCCAGAATACAGTGCATGTATAACACAACACGATCCAATCACAATCACATGTTAATCTTGTGATACCATAACTAAAGACATGTGTCAATCCAATGACGAGAAAACAAAAACAACCATTTTTTTGGAACCGACCAAGGCAATTGATGTGTATATGTGCCCACAGGCGTACAGGATTGCACCTGAAGTAGTTATACCCATTGTCAGATTAATACTGGTAACAACATAATTCATGATCAATTGTTAACTATGAAAAGTAATCTTCACGCGGTATGTAAGAACAAACCATAACCATCTTTAATTAAGTCTACTCAAAGTCAGAGGACATTAAAAGAACTCAGAAGATAAGAAAATCCAATAAGCGAAAATGATGACATGTTTAGCCTGCAAGGGGAGATGAGAACCAATAGATAGCAGCAAAGATCAATGAAAGACCACATTCATGAACAGACAGGAACATACCATCATCCTTCCCTGATCATGATTCCTATAAACAAAGAACAATTGCCAAACAGATAATGAACTCACCGTAACTCTAAGAAGCTAATCAACTTAATCCTTGGATTCAAGATAACCATTCTAAATGCCACGGGAAAAACTAATAACGATTGCCTTGTGTTTTGCAGTCATGCCATAGAAAGTCTGAGAGTAACACAAATTATCATATGCATACTATTCAGGACTTAAAATTAGGTGATCTGAAACACTTCTATGCCCCCAAACCCAAAGCCAACTGGGACAACAATGTCTCTTTAAAGAAGAATGAAAATGTTAAAGCAAACAGTCAACACTACCAAAAAACAAAAAGAAACTGAACCGACATTCAGAAACTCAACGAAATATAGAAACAGGAAAGCTACATTAACAATGAATATCTGCCCTACCGTAGGTAATCAAAATTTCAAACTAACAATAATCCACATGAAATTTCAATAACCAAAATAAAAAATTAAACCAAACACGTTGCCATTGTTTCATTTATTTCTCTTTTTCTTTCCAATAGAATAGAATCAAGATTGCAGTTGCACTATACATAGAGACATTCATATCATATTTTGCAGTTCAAAGAAACAAGAAACACAAACTGATGGGTACTCACAAAGTTACAATCTTTGGTACATGCAGCAAGTACCCTTCAGTCTTCTTTGATCAGAACTCCAAGAATATGAATCTTTGAGGAGGAAAGAGTGTAAGAATGCAAGCAACGAGAGAAAAAAAAACCCAGTTGCATAATCCGAGTAAAGATGGCACTAAATGGAAGGAGAAAAGTGTACGGCCTGATGGCAGAACGGCAGAGCAGAGCTTTGAAGTGACTTTTGCTTTCTGGCTCCTTCCCCACAAACAAACATTTAAAAGGACCAAAGCAAAGAAAATGCTTTGTAACATCCCTCTTTGCTGCAACAGGAAATGTGCAATGTGATGGTGTGATGAGCAAGGAAGGAGGTGATTGGTGTGATTGGTGTGAGCTTTAAATGGGTTTGTACGATCTTGGTCAGTTGTAGTATCAAAAGCTCATGATTTGTACCCATTTGGACGGTCTCGTGTATTTGTATTTGGAATATATATTTTAACTTATAATTTTTTTTGAGAATTTAAAAGAATTTTTGATGAGTGTGAAGTAAATTCATGAATTTTGTGATAGCTTGAAATTCTTTGTCCAAATTCACCTGGCGCCTATATGCAAACAACTTCTTCTATGTGTTTCAAATGTTTTTGCTTTTGACAAAAAAATTACATGATGAATCACTTGTGTATACTTCAAAAAGTTAAGTAAAATGTTACCACCGTCAAATTCAACTAGAACTAAAGCATGTTAAATAAACAAAGTGTATCACTCTCTCAATTAGATTTTAGACATGTTGATTAGTATAGTTTTATTTACCTCTTGTTTTCAAGAATACATAACGTATTTAAAAACTTAAGTAGGGTGAACAATGTATATCATGCTACCCTCTCCCTCGCATGCAAACTCTTAATTGCACGTGAAGAGACTAATAATTAATTAGAGATAACAATTTGATAGTAACCGACAGATATCCGATCCGCCATGATCTAATAAGAAATGATTTTTTATTTTATTTTTTTGACTAGATTATAGAGTGAGTTTGGTGTTTAAATTAAAAAACCGTGTACCGCCTCGAATTTGAGTTGGGATTCGTTTCAAGTATAGCCACTTTGGTATTAGACCCCAGTGCCCCGTGCCCGCCCCACATCTAGTATGTATATTAATTATAAACTAGCCTTAAATCTGAATCTAAGATGTGATCTTAGCCGTCCATGTTGTTCCTATAAATAAGAATTAACCAAGCCTTTCTCTCTCTAAAAATATCCTTCTCCCTTCTCTCTAAACCACCTTCCACAGAAAGCCACTACGGCCGCCCCACTGTGCAATGGGGCGCGTGGGGGGGGGAGGTTCCCTTCTTCCATCTTGGTAGGTTAGGTCATATTTAGCTAGGGTTTTCAATTGGGATCTGGGAAGCTTTGGTGAGTTGGACGGCCGTCAGGGTTGCGACGGTTTTGCCATCGATCAGATGTGGTCCTCTCTTTTAGCCGGCAATGGTGATCGATTTGTGTGAAGTTTGGTGTTGACATCCTGGGCTTCAGTGGCTCCTCATTTTGGGTTGTGGTGGCTAACGAGTGGGTGTGGTTTCTGCCGGATGAGTTATCCTGAATTCGGGGTCAAGGGGTTGGGGTTTGGTTGAGGGTTATTCAGATCTTCCTTCGTCGAGATTGTAAGGTTCAAGCTTCTTTGGGTTGTGATCGATTGGTGAGTCTAGGCTAGGGTTTCTCTTTTAGGGCTTATCTTCCCTCTTCCCCCTAGTTGATCCCCCTCCCCCTACCCTAGATTGGTTCCGCTTGTAGATGGTTGAATTAGGTGGCTTGGCCGTGTTGCGACGGAGGAGGTTGGGGTAGGTGGTCGGATCTTGGCAGGTGCGATAGGTGGTCTGGACTCAGCTGAAGATTAGGCAATTTTTTTATGAAGATTCCAGTGAGGCAGGTTAGTGAGGCAGCTTTGGGGTTTATTGGGGCTTGGCAACGGAATTGTGGCCTGATAAGGTTAGGAATCTGGCGCCAGAGTGGGGGCACGGGATTCGAGGTAAGCTGCACCCATAGGATGGCTCTCAAGTCTGCTCGTGGGCGGCTGGCAGTGCATAGTGTATTTTTTTAATTTTGTTTGGTTGTTTTCTTTTGGTCTTCTAGTTTGTTTGTGTTGTAATTTTTAAATTTTTTTTTCTTTAGTTGGTATTATTTGTAACCCTATGTCTCGGCATGTTACGATAAATTAGGTTGAAGTGTAAGATATG
The DNA here is from genome assembly GCA_033070095.1 of Escallonia herrerae. NCBI lineage: Eukaryota > Viridiplantae > Streptophyta > Magnoliopsida > Escalloniales > Escalloniaceae > Escallonia > Escallonia herrerae. The sequence continues at coordinate 36,438 of JAVXUP010003518.1, read as the reverse complement.
TTCTACTTCAGTCTAATTGTAATTTGTTTCAGGCATATAGGTTAGTTGTTTGTTTAGTATTTTTTATAGCGTTTAATGCTGTCTTTATGTCTGTAATATAGTTGTTCTGGCCCGGACAGCTTTGTATAACCTTTTACTTTTAAAATATTTCTCCTATTAACCAAAAAAGAATTAACCAAAACTCTAGCCACAACAAATCTTTTATTCTCTTCTCTGCCACGCCATATATAGGGACCAGCTGACCACTTCTACTCCTCCACCCGTCCACCGTACGCCACTGACCAAACCCTAGCCACAGCCTACCCCCTCTTCTTCGCATCTCTCTAGAGTCTGGCCTCTGCACCACACCACTGCTACCGACCTTCTTCTGCGCTGCGCCACCTCCATAGACCACCTAACCACTTCCACCGTCCACCAAACCACACCACTATTGTACCACCATCATCCTCGATGACGTCGAAGCAACACGCTAACGGCAATGGTAAACATTTATTTGATTTATGCTCTTTTTTTCGTAGCACGTCAGAGGTCATGATCTTTTATAGTCCATCGGATCGGGATGGTATTCCCATCCCTAACTCGATGGCAGGACGAGGCGGAGTCAGAGTCACAGATTTGGGCTGTCAGGGCGGGCACGGATCTCATTAAAACCCAAACCTGATCCACCTCGTTGTCATCCCTAAAATTAATGAGAAATACATTGAGGTGCACTACTGCCAATGTACACAAATTACACTATAATAGAAGAGAGAGCTTGCACAACGAAAGCTTTCATACCATGTTAAGTAATCATTTGTTCTAATAACTTCAATTATTAAATATTGGGTACAGTAATGTATATTATGTTTTAACTTATTTATTTAGTGAGACATTCCTCAGAGGATAGTTTTTGGCTTCTTTTGTTTCAAATCTCTCTCAATAACTTTTGGTTTTATCACCCAACATATATGACGGATCACGCGGCCTTTGCAAGAGCCCGTACTTACTTTGGAATGGTTGTGCTTGGACTCCTCTGACCAATTTGGGTGGCGTTTAGCTTTTACCTTTCTTCACAAAAAACATGTGTCTATACGACTTTTCTTCGACTGTTTTTAGATGAAGTATTTTTATTTAAAATTTTATTTTTAATGAGAATTTAAAAGTACTTTTAATGAAATCACTCGTTTGGTAAGTGCAAAAGTGTGCGAGAATGTCTTCGATGAAATCTGCTGTTTGGTAAGTGCAAACGTGAATTCTTAAAGCTTCACAATATTTTAAAATTCTTCATCCAAGCATGCTTACTTTTTCCGTGTGTTTTCAAATGTTTTAACTTCGACCAAACAAGTTACTTGATGGATGACTTGGTCGATATACTTGAAATTACTCTAGTAAAGTGTTATGGTTACCACCTGTTCAATTTGAACTAGAGCTAAAGCTTATTCTATACGAAAGTACATCGTTTTCTGGATTAAACTTTATATATGTCAAATAGTGTAGCTTTATTTACTTCTTGGTTTCAGCAATACAAGATGTTACGGTATGGATCGCACTATAATGAAACTGGACCAAATATGTAGACAAAAGGGAATTGAACCAAAACAACCTTGCGCAACAAAAGCTCGATACCACGCTAAAGTTACAGTTTACTCTTAAAGCCTTAGATTATTAAAAAATAAGTTCAACGATGTATATCATGCTTATGCTTCAAAAGGTAAAGTTCTATTTGTCCAGACATTCCTCAAGATAGTTTTGGGCTTCTTTTGTAGCAAAATTTGTCGGAAGGGCGTGCACAGTATGTTTTTGAGATGTCCAGAAGAAAGGCACTCAACAGGTTTCTTTTAAAAGAAACAAATAACAATGCGAGGCATTGCAACATGTACCTGAGTCTTGATACACAACTTGAAGAGAATTGTGGAACCAGTATTGCTTCTATTTACTGGCTTTGCAGTGCACTGAAATATTTTCAAATCTTCCCCAATGACTTTGATATTACAGTATTACTCAACGGAGGATGGTACACGCGGCTTTTGCGAGAGCAATACTTGTTTATACTTGCTTCAAGATAATTATAACCGTACCTTACTTTTATAACAGTTCATTGGGCGCACACTCACGTTCTCATTCCATTTGCTTAAAATTGCGAGTGTTGACCCAGAGAGTTTTGGCCTAGCCATTCCATCATCGATAGTGACCGACTTCCATTCATTAGGCCACCGTAAAACAAGAGGAGACAGGTTCCCGAAAAGGGTTATGGAAGCAAGGTTAAAAGAACCCTCCTTTTCCCGTCAGTTGATGAAGTTTCCGACTCTCATAGCGCGCACTCTTTCCCTCGGGAGTAGGCCGCTAGACGTTAACATTGTGGCAAGAAAGTAAATCTCCAGTAGAACTAGACACTGTTGTTGTTTAACATGCTTGATTAATAAAGAGGTTTACTCAAATTTAACCACAAAAGAGAGGAGGTCTACTTTTAACACTTCAAATGTGTCTCCACATGGCACAGAAAGTTTGAAAGAGAGAGAGACTTCTAACATGGTGAAGCCATAGCGCCACTGATGGAACCCATATCGAAACAAATGCATCTTGCTTGTACTCTGGCACATTGTGCACCCGACTTAACTGTCATACAAGCTCAGTTCATGATATCGCCTCCACTAAATTAATTTAAGCAGGACAAAGAAAACACATGCTACAACGTACAAAAGGTAAAGGGCAGCATTTTCAAACGAAGTTGTCTCTTACCTTCACTGTCAAAGGAAGGTAGGAAATACCAGCATATATTATTAAAACCGATTCATTTGTAAACCAACTCCGTCCCACTAGTAAGAAAATCAAACTACCTGCAGAAGAACAAAACTCCTTCAAGATGTTATTCGGTGCTCCACATCTATCCTGCTTTCTCCAAATTTGTCCCATATTTAGCGCTGGTCTATAAATTTATCCCCTTCTCATGATAGTGTCATCTTCTTTTCAGCCTCTTCAGTCCTTCCCGCAGCACCTGCATAGCAAGTAAAGGTAAGACAATTAAGCTGATAATGAAGCATACACAATTTTTAGGTAGCCCACTTGTCTGCCCAAAGTACGTTGTAAAGGCAGATGTTTTACTAAGGAATAAGACTAAGCTGATTAAATCCCGTTCACGTACAACAGATGCAAACCTATTGGAGTACCTCGTTGTAAAAAATGTGAACAAAGATTAGTGGCTGCGATTGAGTCATGAATCTAAGAAGTCGCCAGAAGTTGACCAACTTTCTTCTAGATCCCATTAAACAATCTACAAAGCATGCTCTATGCAACATTAGCAATATGCACCTTCTTAATTTGTTTCAGAGCTGTGTTTCTTCCCCATAATGTTAGGAAGAAGGGATGAGGAAGCGTGGGTCCAGCCTTTATACGTGATTTTTTGGTTGATTAATTGCACAACTTTCTTTGCCACATTTTTTTTCTGAGCTTCCATTTATCTTAGGGCTGTAAAATGGACCAAGCTACTTGAGCTTGGCTCGTGATGGCTTGCTTAGATGCCCGCTCAAGAACCCAAGCTAGAGACAAATTATCAAGGTTTGACCCTAGATAATGATGCTTCATGAGAAAGCAAAGTGGAAGTCACGAAGACAAAACTTATCCGAAGTACCTAACTCGAAAAAATATGATTAAAACCTTAGTAAGTTGACCTCAATAAAACTCAAAGGAATCAGGCAGAACAGTGTCAAACTAATTGGCAGTTGATATCTGCAAAACTGATCAAAATAGTACTTCAACATTTTGAGAATCCCAGCATCATCCTAACACAATAGAGAGACGGAAACATACTTTTTGTATCTCTTTTTGGAACCACATGGGCAGAGTGCATTTCTACTTATTTCCCCGCTCTTAGCCAAGTTTGACCGAGCAACGTCCATTGGCGTTGACCCCATAAGCTTTTGGACCTACTGAACAGAAATTTGAATAGTAATAAGTCCATAGCATTTCATGATAACGCAACAGGATGAGAAAGAATGGACACTATCATATTGCCTTCAGAACCCAAAAACTCATAACATGACTTAAACGATTGAGACATGTATGAGTGCAGCAGATTCTTGAGACAAAAAACTTGGTAACTCAATCAACAAGGTCAATCCTTTTTGTAAGAAATTTACAATTTTCCATTCACATGTCGTTTTCTCACAAGTACCACCCATTTAAACAATCATTTTAACGGTGATGATATATACAGCCAAAACACTCAGGTGGCAAGAATAAAATGAGAGTAATACCTCAGCCATGCTTGTTGGCAACGGCTTCCCTTCCTCCTTTAACTTCTCAATTTTTTTCTGAGCTTCTTTGGCCCAAGTAAATTTCGCCAAGACACTTTCCACATCGGCTATGGTGCAATTACACTTTTTTGCTGCTTCTTTCTTTTGACTAGTTTGAAGATTCTACAAGAAATAAAAGAAGAAACCGAAATCACCAAACATAAGCACAATTAAAGTTTTATCTTGATACATACACATAATTCAGCTGCATTAGCTATAATTTTTGCTTTAGTTGATCTTCTACTTCGATGGCCAAGATATGTCTCCGCTTCCACGCTGGTAAATGTCAGAATTGAGCACGTGACAGCAAGCACAACAACGTTATAGATAAAGGTAAAGAACGAATACTACAACTCAAACTATAGTATAACTATTTCTGCATAGAATAACTTGGAAAATATGTCTGCAAAAGTGATCACTGCTACTTAGCCTAGCTACTTTAGGGCTTCTACCGCACTGTGATAGCTCATTCAGGTGGAAAAGCAATTGCCAAAACTACGGGATTTAATCCATGCTTTAAGTTGCTTTTTCCTGATAACAATAGATAGTTGACTATTCCACGGTTGTCCCTGTTCAGGGTTGCTAATGGGTTTCATTGTGATGTCCAAGACAGGGTCCGTTTCATCCTCTTTTTTGGATAGTAAATATGTAAAAGCCATGTACAGAATGAGTTTGAGTACCACTTAATGGGCAAAGATTCCAACTGTTAGAACTTATTACCGCCCAAGATTGGGGTATGTCAGCCTATAGTAACTGATCTCGTTGAGCGGTTGCCCGAAAATATGAAGAAATTTATAGGCCTAGCTAGTTATTCTACTGATGAAGAACAAATGGAAGAGTAAGACCGTAAGATCAACCAAGGATTTGGTTCCGAATCAGATGTAACATCTCAATTATCTCCATCAAGTAAGAAACCCAAATGAAAATAGGCGACCCCAAAAATCACGCATTCGGTTTCCGATTTTTGGCAGTGATGTGTCATATATATCAATATATACACGCACATAGGTACAACCGAAAAGGGTTATGGAAGCAAGGTTAAAAGAACCCTCCTTTTCCCGTCAGTTGATGAAGTTTCCGACTCTCATAGCGCGCACTCTTTCCCTCGGGAGTAGGCCGCTAGACGTTAACATTGTGGCAAGAAAGTAAATCTCCAGTAGAACTAGACTGTTGTTGTTTAACATGCTTGATTAATAAAGAGGTTTACTCAAATTTAACCACAAAAGAGAGGAGGTCTACTTTTAACACTTCAAATGTGTCTCCACATGGCACAGAAAGTTTGAGAGAGAGACTTCTAACATCGTGAAGCCATAGCGCCACTGATGGAACCCATATCGAAACAAATGCATCTTGCTTGTACTCTGGCACATTGTGCACCCGACTTAACTGTCATACAAGCTCAGTTCATGATATCGCCTCCACTAAATTAATTTAAGCAGGACAAAGAAAACACATGCTACAACGTACAAAAGGTAAAGGGCAGCATTTTCAAACGAAGTTGTCTCTTACCTTCACTGTCAAAGGAAGGTAGGAAATACCAGCATATATTATTAAAACCGATTCATTTGTAAACCAACTCCGTCCCACTAGTAAGAAAATCAAACTACCTGCAGAAGAACAAAACTCCTTCAAGATGTTATTCGGTGCTCCACATCTATCCTGCTTTCTCCAAATTTGTCCCATATTTAGCGCTGGTCTATAAATTTATCCCCTTCTCATGATAGTGTCATCTTCTTTTCAGCCTCTTCAGTCCTTCCCGCAGCACCTGCATAGCAAGTAAAGGTAAGACAATTAAGCTGATAATGAAGCATACACAATTTTTAGGTAGCCCACTTGTCTGCCCAAAGTACGTTGTAAAGGCAGATGTTTTACTAAGGAATAAGACTAAGCTGATTAAATCCCGTTCACGTACAACAGATGCAAACCTATTGGAGTACCTCGTTGTAAAAAATGTGAACAAAGATTAGTGGCTGCGATTGAGTCATGAATCTAAGAAGTCGCCAGAAGTTGACCAACTTTCTTCTAGATCCCATTAAACAATCTACAAAGCATGCTCTATGCAACATTAGCAATATGCACCTTCTTAATTTGTTTCAGAGCTGTGTTTCTTCCCCATAATGTTAGGAAGAAGGGATGAGGAAGCGTGGGTCCAGCCTTTATACGTGATTTTTTGGTTGATTAATTGCACAACTTTCTTTGCCACATTTTTTTTCTGAGCTTCCATTCATCTTAGGGCTGTAAAATGGACCAAGCTACTTGAGCTTGGCTCGTGATGGCTTGCTTAGATGCCCGTTCAAGAACCCAAGCTAGAGACAAATTATCAAGGTTTGACCCTAGATAATGATGCTTCATGAGAAAGCAAAGTGGAAGTCACGAAGACAAAACTTATCCGAAGTACCTAACTCGAAAAAATATGATTAAAACCTTAGTAAGTTGACCTCAATAAAACTCAAAGGAATCAGGCAGAACAGTGTCAAACTAATTGGCAGTTGATATCTGCAAAACTGATCAAAATAGTACTTCAACATTTTGAGAATCCCAGCATCATCCTAACACAATAGAGAGACGGAAACATACTTTTTGTATCTCTTTTTGGAACCACATGGGCAGAGTGCATTTCTACTTATTTCCCCGCTCTTAGCCAAGTTTGACCGAGCAACGTCCATTGGCGTTGACCCCATAAGCTTTTGGACCTACTGAACAGAAATTTGAATAGTAATAAGTCCATAGCATTTCATGATAATGCAACAGGATGAGAAAGAATGGACACTATCATATTGCCTTCAGAACCCAAAAACTCATAACATGACTTAAACGATTGAGACATGTATGAGTGCAGCAGATTCTTGAGACAAAAAACTTGGTAACTCAATCAACAAGGTCAATCCTTTTTGTAAGAAATTTACAATTTTCCATTCACATGTCGTTTTCTCACAAGTACCACCCATTTAAACAATCATTTTAACGGTGATGATATATACAGCCAAAACACTCAGGTGGCAAGAATAAAATGAGAGTAATACCTCAGCCATGCTTGTTGGCAACGGCTTCCCTTCCTCCTTTAACTTCTCAATTTTTTTCTGAGCTTCTTTGGCCCAAGTAAATTTCGCCAAGACACTTTCCACATCGGCTATGGTGCAATTACACTTTTTTGCTGCTTCTTTCTTTTGACTAGTTTGAAGATTCTACAAGAAATAAAAGAAGAAACCGAAATCACCAAACATAAGCACAATTAAAGTTTTATCTTGATACATACACATAATTCAGCTGCATTAGCTATAATTTTTGCTTTAGTTGATCTTCTACTTCGATGGCCAAGATATGTCTCCGCTTCCACGCTGGTAAATGTCAGAATTGAGCACATGACAGCAAGCACAACAACGTTATAGATAAAGGTAAAGAACGAATACTACAACTCAAACTATAGTATAACTATTTCTGCATAGAATAACTTGGAAAATATGTCTGCAAAAGTGATCACTGCTACTTAGCCTAGCTACTTTAGGGCTTCTACCGCACTGTGATAGCTCATTCAGGTGGAAAAGCAGTTGCCAAAACTACGGGATTTAATCCATGCTTTAATTGCTTTTTCCTGATAACAATACATAGTTGACTATTCCACGGTTGTCCCTGTTCAGGGTTGCTAATGGGTTTCATTGTGATGGCCAAGACAGGGTCCGTTTCATCCTCTTTTTGGATCGTAAATATGTAAAAGCCATGTATAGAATGAGTTCGAGTACCACTTAATGGGCAAAGATTCCAACTGTTAGAACTTATTACCGCCCAAGATTGGGGTATGTCAGCCTATAGTAACTTGATCTCGTTGAGCGGTCGCCCGAAAATATGAAGAAACAGATAGGCCTAGCTAGTTATTCTACTGATGAAGAACAAAATGGAAGAGTAAGACCGTAAGATCAACCAAGGATTTGGTTCCGAATCAGATGTAACATCTCAATTATCTCCATAAAGTAAGAAACCCAAATGAAAATAGGCGACCCCAAAAATCACGCATTCGGTTTCCGATTTTTGGCAGTGATGTGTCATATATATCAATATATACACGCACATAGTACAACCATATACATATGCAAAACAAGTTTATCTCTGGTTTTGCGTCAAATGTCATCTTTTTATTCTCTCCACCTTGGTGAAGTCCAACTTTTTATGAACTCTATCTGATATTCTGATGTTCTTATTTAATTTTTCCAGATACATAGCATTATAACCTATTACTCTCACAGTCATAATCACACCAATTGATTGCTATTATTACATCGTAATAATGGCCAACTAAGGAGATAGAATGCATTTGTACTAAAATAACATTTGACTAATTGCACTATAGTTCTCTTTTTTTTTCTCTCTCTCTAACAAAGTGCCTCGACAAGTTGAACACACAAGAACTGTTCGTAAAGGTACATTAGCAATGGCAATATACGTTTTTTTCATTTTTCTTTTTTTTTTGTCAATGAAAACATTGTAGTGATATTTGTTAACCTATGTGGAACAAAAGTGGGAGTAAAACAGCAAACTAGAAAGTGAAAGTAGCCGTATCTTTAATAGTAAAAACAATAACTAACTTAAAGTGATAGATATAAGGTGGCATGACTAGGTATTTCCATATGAAAATGCACATATGGCCTTTCGTATAACTTCAAGCCCCATCTTAATAAAACTAATAAGCTTTGCATGTGTAGAAAAGCATAGTCCATCATGCTAAATTTTGCATTGTATGTGTAATTTTATAAGAAATGCGTAACAGAAAAAAAATTGTAATTGTGTTGAACCCCTGACAAGGTTATTATGCCAAAATTCTTTAAATTAATTTAATGGTATCCGTTATTGTAAATTAATTTCTGTACGTAAATTCTTTATCACCTTTAGTATGGGATCTCTAACCAAGAAAGAGAAGCAAATGCTGGTTTTGGTTAAATTTAATCTTATTAGAGCAGTCTTTCATCTGGTTTAAATTAGAGCTGCAAGAGGTTACTTGATTAATGTGATGTGTTCGTGCAATTCCCTCATTTTCTACATGATTTTGTATTCAGAGTCTCGATTTCATATGAATTAAATGCTTATACAATTTCAGGAAAGCTGCATGCTGAATAAATGAAAATGAAGAACTGATATGGAAGCAATCTTTGCTACGATGACGCAAATTGATGGCCAAATTAACTTTTAAAACTTATATAACACTATAATTGTATGTTGACAATGTGACGCTGGAAAGAACATAGCTTAAATATGAAGTGCAAATACACGCAGATTCACATCTCTCATTTTGGTAAACAAATTCGTTGAAAATTTCATTCAAACAACATTGAGATGTCTGCATAATTTTCAAAACCGGTATTTAGTTAAGGATCATTATATTTTTTATGACTAAAAGGCTACACAAACAAGTTAATACATGTTTTTCATTTAAAGAAATATAATAATAATAATAAAATGATATGATTACCAAACGGGGTGTAAACCTGTGAGAACCTGCATAATGTAATTAACACAATCATAGTATTCATGGTGGTAGGTGGATGCCAGAGAACAGTACACACATTTAAAGTATGCATACATAATACTTCACTGAAATAGAAAGTTATTAAAACATTTCATATAACTACAATATTTAGTAATCTAAGTCACAAGTTCCATCAATCCCATTCAAGATTTCATGCATCTCATTAACTGAACCAAAGTTTGGTCGTGAATTTCCTAAAAAGGGTGCGAATCTAGCCTCATCCACAACATATAAGCGATCCTGCATATGCAAACATTCTTCACAAGATTCGGATACACAAAAAATTGAAGGAGAATTGAAAGCACTAGAAAGTCAGCATGTTTGTAAAAATTAGATAAATTTTTACCATGACAATAGCTTTAATTAGATTACTATCATTGATGCACCAAAATGAAATACATTTTTCAATATTTTAGACAATTGTCGTGAATATGATTCTAATCATCTTAAGTACTGAAAATTTTATTTAAGAAATTTATATAACCAAATGATGCCGATTATGCAGCTTTATCATGAATACACTGGATCTCATTCTCCTTGTTTGTTTTTTCAATTTAAACGTAATCGGTTACGCTAAAACATATGATTGACAACAAAACCAAATTGCATCCATCTCGTGCAATTGCACAGGTCCATTAGCTAGCATGACTAACTCACGTAGACAGTTTGCTTTTGGTTCTTTTTCAGAGTACTTCTCAATATCTCCATTCTAGGTTCTGGATTTGCAATTATTGTAATATTTACTGAAGGCAAAATAAGCAGCAATGAAATATTAATAGTTGTTCAAAAATCCCGGTGTAGATTATTATGTCTCTTGAAATTGTTCAAGTGGAGATCGATTAACCAGTATACATGATAGGTTACGACACCTCTCTTCTTTGTCTTTCTTCTATGCCCAAAGGCTGAACTATATCTTCCACCCTCGGAACCCCCTTGCAGGCAGGCATATATAGTGGCTGGACTCTGGCGATAGTAACAAAGTAGGACCGCGAGGTCATAATAGATAATATGGGTCCATCTAGAACACATCATGCACAAAATTGAGAAAACCCGACCTATCGGAGACAGATTTGAAGGACTTTTTTTTTACGTTGTTGGGTCCACATTATGTATTTAGTACCCAGTCCCAGCAAGACGTTCTATTCAACGTATTCCTAAATTTTCTGTCAGACGCCAGCTAACAGAATTATAATGTGTGTGATCAACCAATCCAAATAATCCATTTAAAGCACACAGTCTCCTGATCATGCCGACTCATTCCAGTTTATTCCCCCAGACTGCGGTAGATGAAAGGAATACCTTCAGTAAAGCAAATGTCAACTACGCAAGGACACTAGGGCAGCAATATCCCATCATCGATTTGCAAAATAGAGAGAGGAGAGATAGAGAATAGCTGTAATGGGACAAGGAAAAAGTGTCAAGTAAAATATTGAATTCGATTTCCAAGGTCTTTGCAATCATGTTATAAAGAGCGGTCACGTCAACTTGAATTTGGCTGAAGAAGGTAAAAAGAAATCCGAATAACAAATGCATTGTTAGTTCATAACTACTCGAGCATCCGATTGTATTGGAATAAAGAGCGAGTAAAACCACCATCGGCTAGTCAGAGAAGTAAATACTTGCCGAAAACTTATAGCACTAGTAAAGACCAACACACTTGTGAGAATTTGAACCACAAAGCATACTCTGACTATTTATATTCATGTACATGTTATAAGTAGAGTGCAAGATAACTTCGCAAACTAAATTAGCAACATACGTTACAAATTATATGCTGTGATAGGAAAACACACCTCCCCAGAAGGATCAAAAACCCCAAGACAACGAAGCACAGCCTCTTGCTTGTCAAAGGCATCCGCAAACGTGGCTTCGCTGCTTCGGCCCACCATGTACTTCTTAAAAGTCCCCAGCCTCTTTGCATTTTTCAACTCATCAGCAAACCCTTTTCGCATCACCAAACAAACCCACACAATTTAGAAGATAAACTCTAGTTCCACGCCCTAACAGTAAATTAGCAACAAAACATCAACCATTAAGCGGCAAAATAATCCTCCGTTCAACTGGATTTTCACGTTTGACTTAATGCAGAAACCTATGACAGCAATCGCAGACTAAAGAAGTACAAACTGGGGTAAAAATAACGAGCAAAATTTCAATATTTGCAAGTACTAAACCTATCCTAAAAAACCGTGAAAAGTAAGAAAATCCAATCGAACTGAGGGGTATAAATTTGGGACTTACGAATGAGGGTAAAGGATTGGGAGTCCGTGGGTCGGGAAGCGTCGATAGGGGTGTGAGTGGTGGTGGGCTTACGGCCGGTGAAGACGCCTTTGACCTTGTCCATCCACCCATCGAGATGGGCCGTGGAGGAGATCCAGCGGTGCTGTGATCCATTCAGGCGGGCCGCGCCGTAAGATGATGCGGAGTAGAGGGCGTAGAAGAGTCGTGGACGAACCATTTTCACATTTGTACTGTTCTGCAAAAAAGTTTGATTTCTCTGAAACGGGGACGTCTCAAGGTTGAAGAAAGGTTTTAAGGGTTTATCTAACTTCAGTGGAACGACGTAGTCTTACGTAACGCCGGGACGGGAGACCCGATGGCCCAATTCGTAACGAGGGTAACAAACACTTCAGTTTAGGGTCAACCTTTAAGTTATGATAAAATTTTACAAGTAGTCGCTTGTAGCATACACGTAATAATAAAATTAAAAATATTTATAATATTATTTGTCGCAATTCTAAATAGATAGTTGTGTAACATTAAAAGAGACGTTACACTAAAATGAGTATTCTCATTATATGTAACAAGCTGTCGTAGACACACGATGCGTATGCAACTCATTTATTCTATAACTTTTCAACGAACTTTTTATAAAAAATTGAAAAATATATGTAACGGAACTGCAAGTAAAGAAAGTCTAAACTATAGTAAATTTATAAAAAGTATAGAGATAAATTAGCAACACTTTTAGGAATTATGAAAACAACTCTTCGTTGTTATCATTTTTCAACAAATTTGAATGTCCAATAATTTTTGCACTGACAATTTTCAAGGAACTGATGAGTAACATTTGAATTCGGTATCTAAATTACATTTCCAGAATAGGGAACCAAACAAACATAATGTTTCTATGTTATTTAAACCCTATTTATTTTTTACTACTATGGAGCACGTACTTTTACACGTGAATATGGCTGAGAATAATTTTATAGGTCATATCATTAGCTCTTGTGATCTGTTGATTGGACTGAACCTATTTTCAGTTTTAATTCGCGTCATATTAACCTTCCCTTCCTTTTCTTTTCCTTTTTTTTTGCATTTTTTCGTCCCTTTTTCTTTAGTACCCTGTTTTTTTTTTAACTGATTTTTCATGCTTCAACATTTTTTTAGCTATTCTTTTTTTTTTTTTGCATATTCCAATTTCTTTGCTTTGTTTTACCTTTTCAATTTTTTAATACCCTAATTAACTATTTGCTTTGTTTTTCTCTTCGAGTTAAAAGGCTTCTTTTCTTCCTTTTTATCTCTTTCTCACCACACCTTTGATTTCCTAATGTATAGATTTGGATTACATTTTGTCACTCAATGTTCATTTAAGATGAACCATATTAAAAAAAGGTAATTACCAATAGATAAGACTGTTATTTTAGTAATTACAGAGGGCATAATGGATCAAAAAGATTTATAGTATTCCTACTTTTATAGGTAAAATATAGATATATATATTTTAGCTCTCTTTTTTTCCTTTTGTTGGCATATTTCAATATCATTGCTTTATTTTTTCTTTTCAGTTTTTCAATACTCTAATTAACTATTTGTTTTGTTTTACCCTTCGAATTAAAGATTTTTGTTTCTTCTTTTTTTTTCCTCTTTCTCACCACACCTTTCATTTTCCAAATGTGTGAATTTGGATTGCATTCATCACCCGATGTTCATTTAGCATCAACCAAAGTAAAAGAGTAATTATTAAAAGGGTAAAATTGTTATTAGAGTAATTAATACATAAATAAAAAATAATTTACAACATTTTTTTTATAGAAAGCATATATTGGTAGTGTAGATATAGATTAATAAACAAATAGCATATGTTACAGTATTCTCCTCTCCCACCCCACTACCCTGTACTTTCTCTCTCACATCTACACACTCCCATCGCCACCACAACCCAAACACCACCGGCCACCACCTCTTCACAGTTATAACTGGACATCGTATCCCGTTGCCAGTCGCCCGCCCACAACAACAGCCATCACCAATTTGCCGGCATCACCACAACCCACCATCACTGTCATTCTCTACCATCACCACCGAGCACCCGGCCACCACCTCTCCACAACCACTTCCCCACAGCTACAATCGGCCGCCACCCCTTTCGCCACTAATTGCCCACGCACCGCTCACCCACCACTAATTTATCGCCATCACCACGACTCACCACCATTGCCAGTCTCTACCATCACCACCCAGCACCATAGTTATTAATACTGTATCGGTACCGGTCGGTACGTACCGTTTTTGCCTTTTACTGGTCGGTATCTTTTAAATTTTGTACGGGTCAAAATACCGCTTGGTACCGGTTGTACCGGCCGAGATATTGTGTTTTTTATCGGTTCCTTTAAAAATGTAAAAGTAACAAATTTTATTAAAAATTTTGTAAATTGACCATATAGAGACTAAATATAAAGACACTATAAGTTCTATTATACTAATCAAAACATTTGTAGCCTCCTGCTCATAAAATTCATTACAATTTGCAAAATCATTTCTGATAAATTTTCAATATTCACTTATCTTTGATCACTTCATACCTGTCAATTTTGATCATATTCTTTCACCTATATGATGTATTACTTTACACAAACCCGCTCGCACACACATGCACACACACAAAAATAATTTATTCTTGAACCCAAGGACATTATTATTTAACAAACTTGCTTATTTGAAAATTATGGTAAATCAAGCTCTATAAGATAAATAGTTTATTTTAGAGGAGCTGTAAGTAAAAATATATGTATATATTGTTAATTCGCCAGTGAATAAATAATACAAATAGATATTGTTGATAAAAATCTTGAGACGGTACCGGTACCGGTACGTACTGTGTCATGGAGAAAACGGTATGCACTTCGATACGGTATTCATAATTATGCCCAGCACTGTCGGCCACCGCCTCACCACAGCCCTAACCACCTTCACACCCAGGGGCAGAACTAGGAATTTATTTTAGGGGGTGCAAAAATTAAACTAAAATTTAAGAATGGGCAAGCAAGTTAATCAAACTATTTTTTTAATCTCTATATAATCACTGAAATTAAATTAACCAGACATATATTCTAAACCTCTGTATAATCATTGAAATTAAACTAAACTTAACATATATAATCACTGAAATTAAACTAAAATTAACATATTAATCTAAAATTAAACCATTACCTCACAGAGTCACAGTAGAAGTCGAAGAGCCTCGTCGCCCGAGCCTTTCTTCGTCTTCGTACCAAAGCTGCTATTTTGATAAGGAGAAAGAGCCCTATCAAAGTTAGTCACGGGCGGCATCAGTTTGGTAGTTCCAGATCTGGTCGGAGTTCTAACCATTGGAGTGAGTCACGGTCGTCGCCCCGTTACGGAGTTCCAAATATGGTTGGCGTTAGAGTTGTCAAAAGGGCCCGGCGGCCCGTGGGCTGGCCCCCGGCCCTTTTTTGGGCTCAGACTGGCTCTAACCCTTAGGGCTTGGGCCAGGGCCAGGTCGAATTTTTTAAGAAACAGGCCCGATCCTGGCCCAGCCCTAAAACGGCCCGTTTTTGGCCCGGCCCTCTTTTGGCCCAAAAAATGGCCCCTTTTGGCCCTAAGGTTAGCCTTATTTCTAACCCTTTTTTTTTGCCCTACACACAGGCCCTCTTTTTGGCCCAATATTATTGTATACACACATTATTATTATATATAAGTGTGCATGTCCAACGATAATCAAATGAGCAATGAATCTGAACATGAATTATGATGATCGTTCTTCCTTGGTGCAATAATCAAATATATGTTTGACGTAAAATAAAAATTAAATTACAAAGATTACAATCGAACCGTGAGAAAATCACGAGCCTCCTTGAAGAGGTCTTGGCGGTCTTGGATGGGCCGAACGTATTTGTCAATAAATACCAAACTGACTAATTTCACCCTCTTACATATAAATTAGTATTGCCACCGTGCGTAAAAAAATAACTGTTAAAATACATATAAAAGCTAGTATTTATATTATTAAATAATAATAACAAAATATATAGTAAAATAATAATATTATTTTGAATAACAAACAAAAATTGGGCCTGGGCCTTTCCCAAGCCCGCCCTAGATGTTAGGCCTAAGGCCTGGGCTTGGACTAGGCCCAGATTTCTCCCATTCTGATCCAGCCCGGCCCGTTTGACAGCGGCCCTGGCCCGTTTTACTGGAGGCCCGATGGGCTTGGGCTGGACCGGCCCAAGCCCTGCCCATTTGACACCTCTAGTCGACGTCACGATGTCGTGGTGAGTCGGTGGGCGGTGCTCACTGCTCGATGAGGTCGACAAGTCGTCTTTGTCACTCGACATGTCGTCGTGGTGAGTCGGTGGCCGTTGTCAAGCCGTCAACGATCACGCCTGTGCTCAGTCCTCACCGGAGGTCACGGTCCTCATGGTCACGGGGAGAAAGAGAGGGAGAGAGAGATGACTGCCAACTGATGTGGGGTCTCGGGGAACGGGGTCTAGGTGCAATTCCTGAAAGAATATCGCTCTCTCTCTTCAAATGACAGCAGGAAGACGCTAGTAATTCGATATATAAAAAAGTTTAATTAAGTAGATGAATATCAATCAAACCTAGTAATTCGAAAAATGGAGTTTATACCGAAGATTTATAGAACACAGCATACAGCTTTATGTCAAAATCAAAGGGTTTGTCAAGCTGTTTATTTAGTTCTTGATAATTGGTTGTACAACTGCCATTTAAATGGCATTGAATGTTGGGCTTTTACTTCATGATTGTCCTGTGTCACTTTTTTTTTCTCAAAAGTCCAGGGGGGCTTGTAGGTGTGGACCACACCTACAAGCGACCACAATTTCTACACAAAGCCTTAAACCCATTACTCATATCATGGAAGCAAACACTGGAAACAACCGTCATCAAACCCAGATGGGTCATGCCGTCACGCTATTGCAGAGTAAACAGAGTGTTGTATGTAATAAGGGTTAGGTAAAAGGTATGTATGACCAAAATTGCAATTTTAGTGGAAAATTGAAGGCAAAGGGGGAATGAAAGCAGGATTACCGATTTTTGAATTGATAGCTACCAAATGAACACTAAATACAGAATCAGGCCTTTCACCAATATTGTTGAATGAGAATGAAGAGATTGAGAGATAAACGTAAGTAGTTGAAGGATGTGACAGTGGACTTAAGTATTTCACGTTTGCAGTATCCTTAATTAACTACTATAACATTAAATTCACGTGATGGACAATTAAGAAAAAAAATACTCATTATGGACACTTGTCTTTGCATGGATAAGTTTCAATGTAATACTAAAAAATTATTACATCAAATTATATTTTTCTTAATAAGTAGTATAGATATAAATTCACATGTATATATATATATATATATATATATATATATATATATATATATATATATATATATACATGCGCATGTCTATTAATTTTAACAAACAACAATAATGCTTGTTGATCAAATTAAATCATAAAATATTTTTAAATTGAATAAAATGATTTTTGTACGCCCCAAAAATTATTATTCCCGGGACGTAAACGAAAGTATAAAATCTTAAAATATCATAAAAACGGAGTCAGAAAACCTTTAATTTATCACAAATCTTGTCAACGGTCAATCAGAGCATATACTAATAATTCCCAAAATACATCAATATCTGATATAGAGGCTCAAAACTTTTATACAATCCAAAATTTCTCCAACCAAGAGTTTCAAAACAAAATCTAAGTAACACCAACTTGTCTTAGTTGTTATACTTAAATGTCAATACTAACTCCAAAATAAGGCAGCTAACTCTTGGTCACACAGCTAGCCCTTCGAATCCGAAATCTCACCTACTAATCACCTGAAAGGAAAAACAATAAGGGAATGAGCCAAATGCCCAGTAAGGTCGCTCAAAGGACCAATCAAACGAAAGCAAAAAATATCTGAGAAACAAAATTTCAGAAACACAAAAGCTCAACGAAACGGATATCAAATCAAATTTCAAATGTCAAACTATATAAGAATACAAGACAGGCACAAAAGTTTTCAACGGAACTGATAATCAAACCAGATATCGAATGTCAAAACATATATGAATAACAAGATTTCAAAGGCACGCCAATTTCGACTGACAGAGGTCAGACCAAATATCAAATGCTAAAATAAATCTGAGTACGGAGACAGACATTAGAGAGGTCAGACCAAATACCAAATGCCAAAATATATCTGAGTACGAAAATTGGCACTAGAGAGCCATTCAGAAAGTGATCACATACGTCATCACTGACATATGAACCGGTTCAGAAAGTAAGATCGCGATCTCTAGCTCAACTCTCCTGAGCTAGCCCACATTTCAATACACGTGGGTAAGTCGGAAATAAGTACATACACTGTGACATGACTCATAAAGTCACCAAAATAAAATCTTAAAATAACCGTTATTAAATATCGGACATGTCAAGCCATATTCAAAGGCTTCAAAATAACATTATCAAATAACGAACTTGTCAAACGATAAGTGGAGTTTACGAAATAATGATAATCATAATTCACTGAAATGAACGATATTAATATGTCAAAAGCTGAGGTCAAACAAATTCGATGGAATTTGATATCCACAAATCATAGTATTGAGAACAAATCATTCATAACAAAATTCAATCAAAAGGAGAAGAAGTATCACTTAACTCAATTTGAAGAAGTTCAAATTTCAAAAAGAAACTTAAGACTTACATGAGCGATTGGTCCATCATTGATTTAAATTTTAAAAATAAACCATTACTTTAATCAAGCCTTTGAGAAATACAAATCCTTAAGTACCACCTTAAAACTCAAGAGTTTCCCAAGCCTTCTCTTCTCTCTCGCTCCACCGCAAAGGAAAAAGAAACAGAGAACCCAAAAGACTAGAAATGAAATAAGAAAACTATTTATACGGAACAAAATTTAAGTTTTCATTCGACAAAAAATAGTTTTCATTCGAGCGAATCCGACAGCGGTAAAAATAGTTTCTTCAAAACTTGTTTTTCATTCAACCGAAAAGTTCTTTTCATTCAACCGAAAAGTTTTCATTCTACAGAAAAATACTTTTCATTCAACCGAAAAGTTTTCATTCGAATGAAAACTTCAGTCCTTACTCTTCTCAATTTAAATACTTTTCATTCAAAGTAAAACCTTTTTTCATTCTACCGAATTGTTCAGACACTCCAAAACATTGACCTTCCAGTTTAATTCGAATGAAACCACGGTTCATTCGACAAAATCTTAGGAAACAAATCAAACCATTTTCTTAAATTTAGTAAAAGATCACAAACCTATTTATTCAAAATATTAATTTCACACAAGAAGAAAATAAAATTTTCAGGGTATAACAATTTTATTGCCCATGACTTGAAAAGCAATCATTGAGATGCTATGTTATCTTTCCTTGTTCCCTTTGAAAAAATGTTCACCATCAGCACCACCATCCAAGACTGTTGCCTTTTCATTGAGTGCAAACCTATGTTTGCGCAGGGTTGAGGGGGTGGGGCTAATGTTACCCCTCGACTTCTAGAAAAAAAAAATCATTTCACTCTGTTTGACAAAACCTTTTTTTTTGTTTTCAATTTTAAAAAAAAATTAAAGAGCAGTTTAATTTTTTTTTTTACAAAGATAAGTGGGTGTTTGATAACCTTTTTTTTTTGAATTTTTTTTTTATGTTTGATAACCCAGTTTTTTTTTTTGAGTTTTTTTTGTAGTGGTTTGCGGTGGCAGTGGTGGGGTATGGCGGTGGCCGGCGGTGAGAGGGTGGCGGTAGTGGTCTCAATAAAAAAAACCAACACTGAAAAAAATAAAATCAATTTTTGGAGTTCTTAAAAACAGTCTTGATCTAAAAACTGATTTTTTTAAACTGAAGGGAAAAAAAAAAAAGTTTACCAAATGCGCTTATTTTTTCCAGTTTCCAAAACTGAAAAAAAAAATGAGTGTCAAATGGGGCCTTAGTCTGCAACTTTCTCTCACATCTAGAATGAGTGGTCGGAGTTGAGTTATGGAAGGAGACGGCTAGTGGACCGGCAAGGTGGTCTTCTTTTGTTTAGATTTGAAAGTATCAGTGACCGGCGAGTAGCGACAGCAAGGCGAGCACTCAACCGGCCAAGAACCCATCACCAGCAATGACGCATCGACGACCGGTGACCGGTTAATTAGTCAATTGATTTCATCATTTTTAGATTTAGGTGTGCATGTTCAAATTGTTAATTGATTATTTATTTTCCTAATTGAGCATTTCAGACTATTGATTGAGATGGTTTCCTAATCTGATCTTCATAGCTACTTTCTCAATTGCTTTCCTAATAACCTCCAAGATTGGGACTAGATTGAGCATTTAATGTGAGAACTGGACTGTGTAACGAGAATGAATTCAAATGAATAAAACCCCAAAATTTTCAAAAGAGAGAATACGTTGTTGTTTTGCCGTAGTAGCAAAATTTTCTCGCTTGCACGGGAACTCTTTCAGTACTTTTTAGGGTAGTCGACCTCCTGACATCATTTTCAAATGACTATAGAAGCAAAATTTATTCTCTGAACCCCCCACCCCCCCCCCCCCTCCTTGTGCTTTCATTTGGTTTGTTTTCAGAACATCTAATTAATGTGAAACTATAGTTGTTCCTATCATAGAAGGACCATAAGGTAAGACAATCAAATAGTTTTTATTGGTTGTCAATTGAACTGGTATGGAAATGTAATCGCAAATACTCGAAAGCTTTCTAATTCTGTTGTTACACCTCGATCTATCACATACCTGGATGCTACTAAAACAGCAAATAATGGTTTTTATTTTTGAGTCGTGTGTCGCCACATGTTATAAAGTTTCCACTTGATCTAAAATATGTGAATACTAAAATTAATGGCATCAATCTCTTTTTATGAATGCAGATTCAGTAATTTTGGCATTTAGAGTTTTTCTTAGATTAATAGAGTAGTCACCCTTCGGAGTTGTTGCGGTATGTATGGGGTATGCTGTTTATGTTGAGAGCTGCTTCCCTAAACTTGTGGATCATTCATGACCCTGATATTCTTATCTTTGAGCTTCTCATTTATTCGGTTGATGATAAAGAGGTAATGTAAGTATAGGAAATATAAAAAAAGTGTACTATGTTTTTGTTTACTATTTTACTTATAAAAAAATTTAGTGACTTCAATGTACTTTTAGCACTCTCGATAGACCTGGCAAAATTTTACCCGGATCCGCGGGTAGACCCGGACCCATGCCTAAAACACGGGTACGGGTAGCACAAATGATTACCCTCAAAAAAATGACCCGTACCCTGACCGAACCGTCTTGAGAGAACCCGTCCGGGTTGGGTGTGGGTTACCCGCGGATTACTCGGTGACTTACTATATATTGAGGCTAATGTTAAGGTTTCTTACTTTCTTTCACATTTATTTCTCTTTCTCCATTTCTCCTCACTCCTCAGCCGCCCACCCCTGAACTCTCTCTCTCTCTCGCAGACTCTCTCGGCCGGCCACCAGATCTGTCCATCTCATCTCTCTCAGTCGCCGGCTTACGACACCTCCCGCCTAACCAAGCCCTCCATGTCGTAGAAACTGACCACCGCCACCACCGGAGATCTGATACCGTTTTGAAAACCCACCACCACAAAATCGATCCACCACCGCGGCCCACAAATCTCACCATCGCAAGCCGCATTCAGGCACAAAAGAAGAGGCAGGCGCCGATGCGCCTTGCTCCGATCTCCTCGCTGCCGATCTCTACCGTCGACCGCCCACAAAAGAAGAGGCAGGTGCCGACAGCCACGGATCTGCCGAACTCCACAGATCTGTCGCCAATCTTCAATTCTTTTGCTTGTTGAGGCGTTCGGCAGATCAGTTTTGTATTTTGATTTTATTGTTGCTGGGTTTTGGTTGTTGATTGACTTGATTCTAAGAAGTTTGTTGATTCTAATTTTTCTGAAATTAAGTTTTGTATTTTGATTTAATTGTTGCTGGTTTTGCTTGTTGATTCTAAGAAGTTTGTTGATTTTGATTGTTCTGGAATTGAAAATAATTCTAATAGCTGGTAAAAATTAAGAACATACTAGCTGAAAAAAGAAAAAGAAACAAAAAAATTATATACCTAACTGGAGAGAGTTCTTGTTTATAAAAAAATATAAATTTAATTATTTACCTGCGGGTAATACCCGACCCGCAAGGGGTAAGGTACGGGTATTGAAAAAGACTACCTATAAAAAAATCAGGTAAAATTTATCCGGCCCTTTTTTACCCTGGACCCGGCGATTTTACCCGTTTGTCAGGTCTAACTCTCGATGTGAACTCCTGATTCTGCCACTGTCTACATCAAAAGTGAAGACAAACATGGGATTGAAACATTGAAAACAATAAGGACAATGAGTCACCCACTTTGTCGACTCAAAAAACTTGTCGTCGTGTAACTCCGGGCAGCTGGTGGTAGATGCGGCACGGTGGTTGTAGGGTGGTAGGTCTTTCTGTCAGCGCTGAAACCCATCTCAGTGGTGGTTGTAGCGGCGATTTCACGACATGACAACAGAGGTTATTATGACAGCAAGGCTTGACATCCTTGAACTATTTGGCTCGCTACAACTATGGTGGATATGATTCAAGACAGCGGTTTCATTTGCTCTTCAAAGTTCAATCATCAGATTTGCGGAATAATGGTCATGGCTGGGTAGTGGGTAATAGGTAGTGAGGAAATGCTTGGTCGTGGTTATCAGTGATGAGCAGCGGCAGTTGTCTCGATGGGTGGCGGGGCAGTGATGTGATGGTGGTGGTGGGTGAGAGGCGGTGATATTGGCGCAACACTCAAGTAGGGCTAGGCTTAGTGGTGTATATAAAGGTGGAGGCAGGGGTAGTGGGCTTAGGGTACTGGCCCCAAGGATGAAGAAGAGGGAGGCAAAAGAAAGTCAGAGAAAGTTATAGGGTAATTTACACAAAACTCCACTGAGGTTTGCCATAATTACATCGTGCCCCCTAACTTTAAAAATTACACTTCGTTTTCCTGAGGTTTATACCCGCATTACACACAACTACACACTTTTAATGGCAGTCCCAACTCTGTTTCAAGATTCCTTGATATACTACTTTATGCAATTTTCATACTCAAAATACCCCCCCTTCTTTGTACTTTATACACCTATGTGGCCTCACTGTTGGTGGTGAAAGGCTGACCCACCACCACTATCTTCGGTCACCGTGACACTACAGCGGCGACGCCTCTTGGAATGAACATAGCCTTGCAACCACTCTCACGGAATAAGCCTTTTAAACTGCCAATTCGCAAGAAGAAAATCACTGCTCTTAAATGAGAAGATGGATCTGATTAGCTTTTTGAGAAATTTCCAGACAGATCTCTTGCGGGAATGATTTGGAAGATCCAAAACCCCAATGTTGTCCACGGCTGGTGAGAACAATGTCTGGTGCGCGATTGATCGAGGCACTGGGCAGTTTGTTTGGTGGAGGCACAGGCTGGAGTTGCTCGCTAGTGATTGAAACTGGCCGGCAGCTAGTGATCACATAACAACCACTGAGATGTTGGGCGATGGAGCTCGGTGAAGACGTGGCCAGAGTTGATCGCCGATGACTGAATCCAGGGCCGACAGTGGGGTTGCCACGAGGTGGGAGTAGCGTCGCCCCTCTACGGCCGGCTGTTGTCTCCTTCCTTTCTGTTTTCTATCTCTTTTTCCTTCCCTCAAACTCTTTTTTTTCTGTTCTCTCATTTTAATTTTAACGCAAGCCTTTTTTTTCCCCAAATCTTGCTATCTTTTTTTAACAAACTTCTCTCTGCCTTCTAAAAATAGCCAAACAAAGATTTACACTTCGTTCCCCCTTTATTCTTTATACACCTATGAGTGTAATTAGGGCAAATCTCAGGAGAGTTTTGTGTAATTTACAAAAGTCAGATGTGCATTCCATTGACCTTCCATTTGTTAAAGTTTTTAGTAGGATCTGATGTTAAAGAACAAGTTTTCCCCCCAGTTCTCAAGAATAAGTTTTCCCTCTAAATTCCAAGAAAACATTGTCTGAGGGGCATTCATGTCTTTTGCATTGTACCGTTAACACCGTAAGATAAAAAATATTACTTTTTGAGCAGAATGTAATTTTTAAAGTTAGGGAGGGCGGAATGTAATTATGGCAAACCTCATGAGAGTTTTGTGTAATTTATCCAAAATTATATATATTGTATAAGGCAGTATTAGCATTTTAAAAAATTGTATGTCCATAACATCAGCAAAAAATATATATATTTTTAGCGGGTCATTGATAGATGGACACGATTAATACAAAATTCACATCTTTTGGCCAAGGTCTGTTATTTTTTTAAATTTTATGTTATTGACAATAATTCATCTAACTTCAAGAATATGAGTGTAACCCTTCCATTTATGGGATTTGGATGGTTACAGCAGGGATGTTGTATTCAATCTGCGAGAGAGAGGGGAGAGAGAGAGAGAGAGATGTAACCATGGTTGACACAACAACCCCTCTCTTCTTCCCTCTCTCTCACAGATTGAACATAACACCCCTGCTGTAACCATGAATTACAGCAAGGGATCCAAATCACCATTTATGATGCCTTGGGTTTGGGAGTGGGTGGGAGAAATTTATTGTAGCAGTGGCCGAATTGACATTATACAACTTGACAACGAGAGAGAAGATAATTAGAAATCTCTCAAGCTCCACATATTTTATCCGCCGCATCATCTTTGTCACTGTGATAATGGAGAATAAAGTAATTAAACTAATTCCACTAGTGATTGTCCCGCTTTTTACGAGTGGTTCCTCCAATTGCTCTGGACATAAAAAAAAAATGCACACACAACACACAAGTGTGTTTCTTTTAATCTTATGCTGGTAGTGTCACTTTAGGACTTGTTAAGCCAAGTTCTTGTTTTTTTCTTTTTTTTTTATTGCAGATCCTTGGCCTATTTCTGGACCTGTGCAAGATATGTGAGGCTATGCGCTCCAAATCTCTGTTGTGGGCTTAGAGCGAAAGGAAAAGTTGTATGTTTTAACATTTTTGTTCTGTGTTTTCATTTTGTATTTTCATGATTTTGATATTCAGTTAGAAAATTTTAGCTACTTTTTTTGACATTGAGTTAAGTTTGTGCGGAAAATACTGAAAACACTTTTGAGGTGTTTTCAATATTTGAATAATTTTATTCAAAACGAAAACAGAAAAAGATAAAAGTAAAAAAAAAATATTTTTTTTTTATCATCATTGCAATAAACAGAAAGCGAATATGATAAACGTACTTTGTAAGTCGCACTTTTCCAATGAAATTCTCAAACTTGGCTAAAAAAAACAACAAAATTCATCTCATTTTTCCTTATTTTCAGCATGGCAAAATCAGCAGCACAATTTTCTGATGTGTGATCTTTACCATGTATTCTAATCGCAGTCCAAGGGAATTTTGTAATCGCCCCACTTGACATTCTGCATATGCCACCACCAAAATCAGAGGCAACACAATTTAGCGTAATCAGCTTAACTCGGCCTAGTACAGGATTGACGTTTGCCTAAACTAAAAGGGAAGTCCTGTCATCTCACGATGACGTTACGTTTCCTTTCCAAGGAACTTGAAACTGATGCCTACGTTACAGAGGAGCATTGCAAACAAATCCTGCCGGTTCTACTAAGCAGATCAAAAGGCAGTGGAGACCAATGTTTTGGCAGCCGATTCACGGCGATTGCACAAGAGCTAACCTCTGCGGCAGCACGGGACGTGCTCTTCTACGTATATAAGATATCACTTCCAAATGAAAGATAAGAATATAGGGAGGTACTGAAAAAAGTTAAGAAATTATTGGACATGTATGCTATTTATTTCGAATTTCCAAAGAAAAAGTCATCAAGAATTACAAAAGCAGTGACGAAAGATTAAATCTGATGTCACCGGAAAGGCAGCAACTCTTAAATACCTGACCAGCACTGAATCTATCTATCTTAGTTGCCTGAGATGGACCCCTACTCGAGGAGACGCTAGAGGCAGCAAATAACCAAAAATTAACCACAGATACAAACAATCCCCTCGCCCCACCACCACCCCAAATCACACACCTCCCATATAAGCCCTAATAACGTAGGGAGTGGATATCAGAAACAAAGCATAACAGGCAAGAGGGTATTTAAGGGGTACCTAAGGCCAACAAAGTATCAATGGTTCATTAAACAAAAACAAGAAGAGTGAGGAACCCCAAGTGCAATTTTTATCCTGATCTCACCCTTAGGAAAACCTCTTAGGCTCTCAACCCGAATGATTTACTCTGTCTAAAACAAAACCAACAGCTAAAAACTGAAATTCCAACGTAAGAAATTATAAATAAGATACATTGCATTACAGAAAATTATAAAGACAAAGCTGACAAGATTCTGTTAATGAATCGTCAAAGATGTAGTTATGATCCCAGCGACATTATTTCACAAGCACACTTGCACAAAGACACAATTCATCATCCAGTTTGATCGATTAAAATACGGTAGCACTAACTGAGAACAAAAGTAAAGAGTACTAAATTGCAAAGATGAACAAAAACCGTAAAATGTAATGAGAATACTGATGATCCCCACAGAGTGGAACATTTTTGTATAAATTGTTTGTGCTCAAACTAGCATTCAAATGCAGGCTAGAATGTACAGCTGTTTCGAATGAATGACTGACTAAATAAAATATGAACAGCCACGTATAAAACATAAGTCTCTCCACTTCACAGTCAGTATTGAATTTCCTAAACAACCGAAGTTACATATGGTTCCCCCCCCCCCCCCCCCGAAGAAAAAATAGAATAAAATACAAAGCAGGTCGCCTCTTCCTCATACCAATGATCACGAGATAGCATCCACTAACAGTAAGCATTTTCTATTCCGTGATCGAATAACAACATTAGTTTACAATTATCCTCTCCAAAATGGCCCCAAAAAGAATAAGGGGTAATCCCTGAAACGGTTGAATTCCATTGGCAGCTTCAACTACTGTCTCATAAAACAAATGATCAGATCGTGAAAGGGTTCATTCGAATTTTAAACCTTAGACCGCCTAAATTCGAACCAGATCTCATAGTGATTGAAAAGTAAACTATCGTGTGTATGCTTCCCAACATACTCAAGTCCTAGACTGTTCAGCCTTTTTGTACACTCCTCTCCTCCCAACCGTGAACAGAACTTAATATTATGTGACACAAAAATCCGACCTTCCAAAGGTTTCAATTTACCCACCAACCTCTCCAATCCAACCCAAACTAGATTATCTGGCATATGAAGAAACACAGCACTGGCATATATCAAATCGTACATTATTCCAGATCCAAATTTGCTGAAATCCATATCTGCACCTCTCACAATTTTAGGACGCTTGTGTAACAGACCTTGGGAAGGAAGCTCGTACCTATATGCAGCCATTAGAGAAAGCTCGTCCCTTTCCAGGCAATGAAAGTGCTCGGGATTCAAGTACCGGATGAAATGCAAGCCAACACGAAGTGTGCCACATCCAATCTCGAGTACACGTGACTCGGGTGCTAGGTGAACAGACTCCGCAAGAAATTCATATACGTCTCGCCCTCCAGCCCATGGCTCCCCATAGTTGCTGTGGTGTTCTTCTACAAGGAGTTCAGTGGGGCAAGGAAATGCAGTGTGATTGTTTGCTTCCTCTCCTTCATAGTGTGATATTCCTTTAAACCTAAAAATAGAGAGAAAATCGTAATGTGAGATAGCTTTGGATTCGAGTCAAAATTGTGAAAGACCCTAGATCAGAATCTAAAAAGGTTTTGCTTCATTTTCTCACGATCATCCAAGTCAGTCTAATCAGAATATTTCATTATGTACAGAATGACGGGATGGATGCACAATGCGGACTAAACCAATCTGTCACTACAAGGACCGGCTGTGCAATTACTGGCTTAATCTCTTGGATTGCCGAACGAATACTCCAGAAATTTAAACTCAAACTTAAGTCTATGAGAGCACAGTTTCTGTAACGTACAACTATTGATCTTAAACAATATATATACGCTAACTATTATATCTTGAGTTCACAAAAGCTGTTCAATGTAGGCACGTAGGAAGATGTGGTAATTGCTTCAAAGCACAGATTTTCAACTCTTCTCTTAACCTAGTAACAGAAAACTACTTTACAACTCTAAAGCTGTGTGACCTTAGTATTTCAATGTGCACAAAAAGAAGACTTCGAAACAGAGAGCAAATCTTAGGAGCAAAACGGACATAGCACGTACTCACATGGAAATCTTAATGTAAGTGAACCATAACTTTGCTAGGAGGATTCCTTATTGGACTATCAATGATAGAAAACAAATCCACAATTGAGAACTTCACGTACAATTATACTAATACTGATTCAGCAACTGCTGATCTAAGCAAATTAAGTAGTGCCTAATTAATCTCTCTAGAAAAAAATCAAACTCTACACATACAGTGCGGAGGAAGACGTGGTGATTGTCTCAACATTGCGGAACAAGTACACAAAAAAGCAAAATAAGTTGCATACATACTCGATTCATGCCCTCCAAATCTGGAACTAAGTACTGGTTCAAACAGTAATACTGTCTGGATGTAAATTTAACTCTCTCTCTCTCTCTCTCACACACACACACAGACACAGAGAGACTCCATGACTTGGCAAAAACTCAGTATTGGCACTTCGGAGCACAATTCAGTGCGCACGCACAACATACTCGTACAGTCAAAAGCTTTCTAGATACAGACAGAGAAAGAGAGGGCAAAGGAATTACTGGATCAAGTCCTGGAGCTGCTGAGCGCGAGTGCGAGGGTTGATGCCCTTACGGAGCACATTGTCCTGCATGTGCAGCCCGTTCGCCTCGATCTCAGACTTCACCCACTCCACGTCCTCCGCCGTCCGCCTGATCCGTTCCCCGCCGCCGCCGCCGCCTCCTCCCGCGACGGCGCCAGTCGTCGTCGGACAAGAGCAAGCAGGAAGAGAAGGAGAGGAGAGAGACGAGAGGAGGAAGAAGAGGAAGACGGCGGCCGCGGCGGCACACAGCACGAGGACCGGAACAGTCACAACCACGCCCTTCGGCGACGAATGCGATGTCGGAGCCATTTCTCTCCCCGGGAAGGGGGTGAAGTAAAATTTTTGCCGGTTATACAATTATCGACCTGGGTTTGAAGTTTATAGCAAATATTTCCCTTGAGTTCTGATAGATTTATAATATCAGTCAGAAGTTGATTGTATCTCAAATTCTTACCCTAAAAGTATTTAACAGATGCCCCCTAAAGTTAAGTATTTTAAGTGACAAAAACTTGAAACTCATGTGACACGACGTCACGCCCAACTTTAACAAGAAAATCAACGGCTAGTTCATCCGGTGGAGCTCCCGTAAACGTGGTTTTCATTATATAAGAGAATCTCGCCTTTACAAATTATAATGAAATCACAATTTTAGTACTCAATATAGTGCCATAAAATACCGAAACTTCAAGTAATAATATTATACTTTACTTTATAAGTGAAGTTAAAGGTTTTTGAGAGTTTTGTTCAAGGTGCAAGTCTATGGCTTAAGCACTCTGACTATCCAATACTTTTTGTCATAGGGTACCTGAACTTCAAGTAATAACGTTATAGTTTACGTTAATCAAAGTCAAAGGTTCTTGAAAGTTTTCCTCAAGACGCAAGTCAAACACTCTTACTTTTAGGAAAAAAATACCTCAACGTAAAAGTGAGTGTGATGACATTATGCAAGTAACGATGTGACAGAACAATAATATAATCTCGACTCCTTATTTAAAAATATCTTCATGATTTTACATCTTTTCCATACACTTCACCACCTTATATTTATGACTGTTCATACTTTTAGGGACAACTTTTTAACAAAAGGTGTCTCCAAAAGTTTTTTCCTTTTCTTATAACTATTATTATTATTATTATTATGATGATGATGTTGCATCAAATGAGACTCGGGAGTTTTGGGTTAGAAAAAAGGAGACTGCAAGAAGAAAGGTTTCATTTGCTTTTCAAGCAGCAATGAGAACATAGAGCTGTGCCACTCTCATCCTAAAGAATTATAGAAACCTGGGATGTCCAACAGAGGAAACCAGACAGATTACACAGAGGAACTCCATAGAGAAGAAGGAAACACATCAAGCCATAGTTTTTACAAGATTCAACCAACCAAAGCCCAATTAGTTACACGTAGAGTTTGTACCAAAAAATGCAGAACTCTACAAACCTAAAAGAAACCAAGTTAGCTACATGGTTTCTGTAGATCGCAAGAAGGCGAGCAAATCAAACCTATAACAAAACTTGTACTGTATAAGACTTCTAAATCAGAAGACACAAAATTCCATTCAACAGAAAGGAAAAATATTCCACAGTTAGATTAGATTAGACATCCTTCTTCTGTGACGGCCAAGTGTAGCCCTCAAGTTTGGATCAGAAGAAGTGACTGCCTTGGCTCGCGGCATGGCAGATGGCTTAGAATCAGAGTCGTTGCATTTGGCATTCTCTGTAGTGGAAGAATTAGCTTCTCCGTATCGGGACTTTTTGTTAGGATTTCGTACTATTGCTTTGAAATGAGGATCCGAATAACTTAAGGACTGGGAGCCTGAAATCTGCATTGAACTTCTTGAAACGGATCGCAAGCTCCTTGCTCTGTCATCAATTTCTTTTTCTGCAGCGTCTTTCCTTTGGCGACTGGCCACAGTAGATACCATAAAGCGAGGCATAAAACTGGTAGCATTTCTTCTTTTAATTGCCTTCTCTAATGTTTGAGGCGTTCTGGAGGCTTCTTTTTGATATCCTTTGGGACTTGCTAGGGTTTTCCCTTCATCTTCAAGAAGCTGATGGTTCGTCATGAAGCGCCTTTTGTTTTCGCTTAAGAGGAACTCAACCTTTTGCATTTGGTTCCTAACCTTTTGACATTCTTCTTCAGCTTCTCTCATCTCTTCCTCAAGCTCAGAGATTCTCCTTTCCTTTAACTTTTTAGAGTCCTAAAATAATGCATAGGGTAAGTACCAACAATTTAGCGACATCAATCTTGGGAAATCAGAGGAAATGAAGAACTTTCTTAGAAGAAGTACCACCTGGAGTTCTCTGTTGGACTCGACTGCTCTTGCTCTTTTTGCAAAAGTGAATGAGCAAGTCGTCTCCCCAACATCTTCCTCATATGGGCTTACGTGCACTAGCATCAATGCTTTTGAACCATCACCTAAAGCATTTTGATTTTAGAGATATTGAAGTTAAATTTCTACTTAAGGGGTGTTAGGACATCACAAAAAGTCAAGTTCCTGAATCCCAGTAATGCAGTTGTTCAGTGTCTAATACTCTTAAGCATTTTCTCCTATTCCAACATGATTGAGAAGCTCAAACCCTTGATACGTAGCATATCAGGTAAAGACACTCAAACTTTGATAACTAAAGTTAGCAATGCAAACATCACAACTTCTTGAATTCTTAAAGGTCTTGTAGATGCAAGAGGGAAATAATAGTAGTGCCAAATGAGTGGTACGATCCCCACCGACATTGCAGCTGTGCCATGATTGGGGTATGCTACAATGTCATTGCTTACACTTTCAGTATTTTATGCTACTAACATGTGTTCTCAGAGTTTAAAAGAGATTCATTACTACTTCCTAACAAAAGAAGAAGAAATGTCATACCAAGGGAGTCTCTGAGAATTTGAGTAAGCTTGCTGTTCCTGTACATAAAATGTAGCACGATCAGGTGGAGTAACGTCATTGGTTTGAAAAGGTCGATCTTTAGTTTGTTAAAGAATGGAACAAAACAAGAGAAGGGGGAGGAAACTGGAAAATTAAGACATCGGTTAGCTGTAAAATGAAAGGGGAAGAGGAGGGGAAACTATAAAACAGAAATAAACTGAGGTCAGCAGATATTAACCTGTACGGGACGTGGCCTCTTTTTCTCCTAAGGCCCGCGATGACGTCACCAAGAGCTGAAAGAGAGAGATTTATAGCCCTTCCTTCATCGAGTGTTTGTCCAGTAGCTCCTGTTTTCAACAATCGCTCACTGCCTCCAAGATCAACCATCCAGAATTTGCTGACTTCTGTTTTGGCTCCAGGAGCATCCCCAAGTCGATAAATGGTGATCCTCGTCAAACTAGGTATATAGAACTAAACATATAATGTAGTTGCCACACCAGATTATTATCAACAGAAATTTGAATGCTCGAAGTGTATATATAACCCACCAATGTGATCTGCTAGATGCCTCATTTACATTGGTCCATGAAGTAGACCGAACACGCCTCCCCTTAGTGTACCACCAACTTGCCTTTGTGAAATTTGAGATTTGCACCTCTGTGAGACCTTCTATTTCCACTGATCCCTTTGAATCTGTTTGAATGTTCAGATTGCTGTAGTAGAGTCAGCAGAACACCCAATTTTATATAATGCCTTAATATTGGATCTACATAATTTTGTATTGCAAATGGCTGCAGGGGACTAGTTACCATCTTGATACTGCATATGATCTGCCAGAAGGTTTTAGAGCAAGCAAATCCCTCAGATTACCGAGGTAAACTTCCAGCATACTGATCGAAAAAGTGAACGAGGTAGCGCTCATTAAAGAGGCTTGGTGGAAGAGCTCTTTAAGAGCCCGTGGTACGACCCCCGGCGAGTCACCTGTCCCGTCCTAAAATCAATATCAACTCCTCAAGTATTAATAATCAGTACTGGAGACCTTGTGTAAGAACAACACGTTCAAGTACCAAGCACTAACCATGGTAAATGTCTTGCCAGTGCCTGTCTGTCCATAAGCTACTATACACACATTGTGCCCATCTAGTGCAGATCTGAGAATTGGCTCAACCTCAACAAAAACTTCTTCTACAGGGAATTCAAGTATGATGAAGTCATTTACCACAACCTCCACAGAAATAAAAAGACACAAACTTAGGCAAAACAAATGATCGGTAACTACGGACCTTGGCTTGCTTCTTGAGGAAAGACCTTATCAAATCCAAATTCTTTCCTACTTCCACCAGATTTAACCACAATCTTCTCAGATTCAACCGATATGGGTTCATGAATTCTTCGTTTGTTAGTCAAAACAAATGGCCTAACCCGGCAAAATACTCGAATGCAGCCTAAAGATAAAATCAGTGTCTCAGAAAACACAATTCAATGTTTCAAATGCCATATTTAACACTACCTTTAATATCTAGTATCTTATTAAGTGCATGTCTTCGTTTCTCATCAAGAGATCTTAGCTTTTGCTTCAAACTCAAAATTTCTCCTGCATCATCAAATCCAAATGTACATTAAAATCATGATATATCAAGGGAAATGCATATCAGAAATCCACTTTGGAAAACTTCACCTTCTAGATTTGAAATGGTTTGCTCAAGCTGCTCCTTTTCATGCTCAGGAACCACACTTACATCGGTGAAAGAAGCCTGAATCGAAGGAGATTCAGGGGACTCAAAAGCCAGTAGCTCCCCATCAATGAAATTTGAGTGTGATCCCAAAGGGGATGATTTCATTGATCCTGCACCATCCCGAGGACATAATTTTGTTGACTCTCCCCCATTTTCCAAAGGCAAAAAGATCTCTTCTTGCCCAGTGGAAGTGAACATTTCTTGATTAACAACTGAACCGACCTCTTTTCAGTGAACTTTGAAGTATAGATAGAAATATGGTAGTCTTCCACCAAACAATAGAATGAGGGGCAGAGAGAGAGAGAGAGAAATCTCTTCCAAGTCAAGAAACCCAAGAATTGATCACCCTACTTTAGATTTTTCTTATTCATAGAAGAAGCTAAAAAGAATCAAGAACAAATTGCCACAACTACCATGAGACAGGCTTCTTTGTCAACAGAAATGGGCATTTTCTGGCCTTAAATTAAAAGACCCACATGAAGAAACAGCAAGATTGACAGAGATAGGAACACTTTGGGAGTTGGGGTACAATAGAATAAAGATACGCATACAAACATGCATGTGATATAGATATATTCTGGAGTAAAAATGAAGCTATATCCCCTGATTAAAAAAAGGACTTTGGAACCCTAGGATTCCATGCAAGATTGAAGAACACAACCAGCATTAAACAAGTGAGCTTTTCAACGTTTTGCCTTCCATAAAGGGGGGGTGCAAGGTTACTTTCGATGGAGCTTGACTAAATGCAAGAAAATCAAACACAGAGCAGAAATTTCAAACACCCTAGAAGATATTTAGGCCGTAGAGGTCTGGACCAAATGGATAAGCAATTTTCTCTCTTTTTGCTTGATGATTGATCACTCCATGAGGACCCTGAATAGAAGGTGAAAAGCTTTTTGGACAGTTGGAATGCACACTTACCAATAAAAAGTAGTCAGAAAAATAATAAGAGGAATCTTCAGGGGGTTGGAGATCTAAATTGACCGGAACAACTGAAAAAAAGAAAAAGCCGTTTTTCAGGGGAGGAGCGTGAGGAGCGGGGAGGGGCACTAGTGGACTGCAAATAATGGCCTTTTTGACCAGGAATTTCCAATTCCTCTTTCTTTTTCCCACTCTTTCTTTCTGTAATACCAAGCATTTTAATTTTAATTTTAAATTTTGAGACCAATATACTATTAATTTTGTGAGTTTGGAAGATGAGTTATGGGTGGCATTACAGAGACAAAGTCCAGAAGGAAGAAGAATATCAATGGTGGGGTTAAATTTACATATTTTATAGTTCTAGATTTACAAGGATTGACAGACTGTTTAACAAAATAAAGTGTGACTATAACTCTGGCCTAAACAAATTGCATATTCTTTGTACGAGTTTAAGCAATAAATTATACTCTTTTTATTTGTTACTAAGTTGGGAATCAGATGATGTACTTTTGGGCCTTGAAAGAAAATATTGAAGGAAGATTGATCAATGCCTGAATTTTTAATTTCAACCAGAGAATTCCTTCAACGCTCAAAACCTCAAAAAGAGAGTTACAGATAAGACTTTCTTTCTTTCTTTTTTTAATCTTTTCTCCCGCGTAAAACAAGGTGCGAAAGCTATTTGGCTAAAAAAAAGTCCTATTTAAAGTACCTCCAAACTTCCAAGACACCTGAAATTACGCCGGTGCCATTTTATCCTTGAGTCCAAATATTAAGAAAGCGAATAGAAATACTACAAAAAATGTTGTGGGGTATTTCTATTAGGCTGGATTGTGGAGGTAGAATTCAAAATTAGAACTGTATTTCAGTTTCAATTTCCTCGAAATTGAAAAAGAATTCAAACTTTATTGTTTAGTTACACTATAAAGTTAAGTAATGAGATTGCATTTGGTCAAAGGATTGAATTACTTAATTAAATATGCAACTCAGTCAATAGAGGTGGCTGCCGTCGATGGTTTGGCGGACGGCCCGATAGTGGTGTTCAAGGTGGTTCAGTGACACCTGGTGGCAGCAACAGTGTTTGAGCAGCAGTGTAGCAGCGGTCTAGTGGTGGAAGCGGTGTTCTTGTGGCAATCTGGCGCCAATGACGGTCGCGGGTGATGGTTTAGTGGCCAATAGCTTCGATCTCAGGGATTTCAGTTGGCGACTGCTACTGTAAGAGCAAACAAAAACTCTGATTTGAGTTGGCTACTAATGTGAGAATTAACTGTACTACTTTGGAAGAAGGTACGACAAAAAGTCCAGCTGCCTTTGCTAACTCACCAACCAACTATAGTACCCATTACAAATGCAGCAGCCTTGAGTTTTCACTTTATGGCAGAGGATGGACGAAATGTGGGTTCGAAGGAACAGTGGCTGTTAAGCCTTTCCTTTCTATCCTTTGCTTGAGGAAACTTTGACAGGAGGCAATCAGTTCATTTATGAAGGTTTGCTGAGTACTCGAGTCCACATGCCTAGCATACTAGAGATGAACATGGTCAGAAATAAACCAATGACTTTAGGCTTCGCCCGTTTGACGCTCTTTTTTTTTCTTTTCAGTTTTAAAAAACTGAAAAAAAAAGAGTGTTTGGTAACCATTTTATTTTCAATTTAAAAAATTAGTTTTTAAACTGCAGAGTAAAAAAAAAAACTGAACTGGTTTTTTTTCACTTTTGGTTTTTTTTTTTCGACCACCACCACCACCCTCCCACCGCCGGCAGCCACCTCAGGCGACCACCGCCGGAGACTGCCGGCCGCCGGCAGCCACCTCCGGCCGTCGGCGACCACCGCCGGAGACTGCCGACAACCACCTCCGGCCGCTGGCGACCACCGGCAGCCACCTCCGGCCGCCGGCAGCCACCGCCGGAGACTGTCGGCAGCCACCTCCGGCCGCCGGCAGCCACCGCCGGAGACTGTCGGCAGCCACCTCCGGCCGTCGGCGACCACCGCCGGAGACTGCCGGCAGCCACCTCCTGCCGCCGGCGACCACCGCCGGAGACTGCCGGCAGCCACCTCCGGCCGCCGGCCATTATTTTTATCAAACACCCATTTATAAAAAGAGCAGCTTAATTATTTT
>JAVXUP010003517.1:0-64738 GCA_033070095.1 Escallonia herrerae | reverse complement strand
CAATACAAGTTCCGCATAATGCATGTTGCAAATATTCTGGCAATCTTCTTGTATGTTTGAATCCTCTAAAGTTAGGAAATTAACTTCATTGGTAAAGTTTGTTCAGAATTTCATTAAGATTTTAGTTTAAGATTTCAATTGTAATATGAAAAGAAACGAAGGGTTTCAATGAATTTCATGTCATTTAGAAATCCACGACCTCCTTGCCTAAGCACTAAAGATCGGAGATCTGTTAGTTCGACCCATCGAGTATGAGCAGATATTTCGGTGCTTAAATGACGGTGTCTCATCATATGACCAAAGGAGTGCAATAAGTAGAACGCATTAGGTGTCAGGTTGGGCAGTTAAGGTTAAAGAAGGGCAATCGCTCATTCTTAAAACTAGCGTTTCTAAGACCAAAGAGTCAATAGAATTCTTCTCGTAATGCATGACCCAAGCAACGCAGTCCAGTAATCTAAGTAAATGATTTTGCTCTTTCTCTCTGTCAGCATTGGAAGTTTGGGTAAGGTGCTGAATGAAGCTGGTGTTCAAAATGTGACCTTAACAAACTCCGTTTTTAGCGGGTCGGACAATGGGCTGCGGATCAAATCATGGGCCAGGCCCAGCAATGGGTTTGTTACCAACATCCTTTATCAGAACATTGTTATGAAGAATGTTGAGAACCCCATCATCATCGACCAGAACTACTGCCCAAACAATCAGGGTTGCCCTGGCCAGGTACCATTCAACTTCTCTGTTCATTTTCCCTCTTTTTGTCTTCAACTTTAGAGCAACTTTTTAGTAAGACTGGAAGCTTAATTAGTAAAGGTCTTGACACTTATACTTGAGTTCTAGCTCGTTCAAACCAACTTGGTACATTGCGCGATAACTGACATATAGTTGTTTATTTAATCAAACATGAAACTCTCACGCAAAGCTTCATAAAGTTTTCATGTACATAACTCAGTACTTGAACATGCAGACTTCAGGGGTGAAGATTAGTCAAGTAACATACAGAAACATACAAGGGACCTCGGCAACGCCCACTGCGATGACATTCGATTGCAGCCCTAGCAACCCATGCAGGGGGATCAGATTGGAAGGAATAAACCTGAGTTACATGAATAGACAGGCGCAATCGTTGTGTAGCAACGTAGGTGGTACCACTAGCGGAGTTATCATGCCAAATAGTTGTTTATAGCTGCTGTTTACCGTTTCATGCAATATATATACTGTTAATTTTCCGTAGGCCTCAACTTTAAAATCTTAATTTCTTTTTCGCACCAAGCTGAGAGCCCTGTTTTCATTTGTGCAACAAGTTTACCGATCTAACCTGCTCTTAATTTAGAGGCAGGGAGATGGATGTTGCATGTTGTTGAGGTCAACATTGCTCTGGCACTCATAGCTCTAAAGTGGGTAATAAGGATGCATCACTGACGCAGCTTAAACCTACCTAAACTCTAAATCAACAAAGACTAGCTAACTACTTAATAAGGAACCTTTGGCTTTCGGAGACAAAATTGTGATCGTTTATTAATACAAGTCAAGCAAAATCCTTGCCAAGTTAAATGAAGATAAGGTCATATGGATTATGCTATTTCCACCATGTAATAAGATAATTCAGCCAGTTCCGTTGAGCGTTGAATGCGACTAGTTAAAATGTTATCACTTTTTAATATAAAATAGCAGTTCCGTGTTCATCTAAGTAAGTAGCTATTCTAAGATTTAAAATCTCGTCTTAGATGATGTTTGAACAGGTATTCTTATTGGCTTCAGCTTTTTTTTAGATCGGTAATGCTGGCAAGAAAAACGTGAACTAAATTTAGACATAGTCCCAAGAAAGCATAATTTCTTACTCCCTCCGTCCCACATAATTTGATCAATTTTTCTCGTCCCACAAAAATTGTTCATTTTTAAATTAAGAACGATTATGTATGTACTTTTACATATTTATCTTTTTTAATTCTATTTTCTCTTCACATTTAAATTTTCATCAACTCATTTTCTCTCTCCTGACTTTCTTAAATTTTTTTATTTATTTCTCTCGCTTAATAATTAATACTTTACTAACTCATTTTCTCTCTCCTGACCCACTTTCTTTTCATCCTCTCTCTCTCTCTGAAGGAAAAAATAAAAAATATATCCCTTAAATCTTTAATGTGCATGAAGAAAAAGTTGATTAATTAATTACGAGGGACATAAGGAGTTTTTTTTTTTATATAAAAATCAAGCTTTCTATGAGCTATGGTGGCATTCCATCGTCATGCTGCAAACTAGCTACCATATGAAAGCATGGACTGGCCAAATCATTCAGTGTGCTCAGTCAACAAGGCACTGAAGGTTTGTTTGACTCGGAAGTCAGAACTCACCAGTAAGGAAATTTGAAAGCATTTATGAGTACCATTTTCCACATAAACAACAAGGATCATCCCATGAACGCTGTTCTCGTGGCCGGCTACCACATATATATATATATATATATATATATATATATATATATATATATATATATATATATATATATATATATGTGGACATTTTTGTCTCTGAGTCGAGGCATTAGTCTATTAAGTACGTCATACTGGAATGTCCCAATTTCAAGTATCCATCTTCTATCTTCAACGAATTTCATCTTCACCTGTACAACAAATGATACCTATGTCTATATCCCCTTTTGGTACTTTGAAGTCGTGCAAAAAGTTCAAAACATAACAGCTTCAAAAGCTTATTATTTAATTTTTCGCTCCATTATCCACTCTACTACGACGTATTAATTGTAATTGCTGAAAAATAAGATGGAGATAGGTACTACTGAAAAGTTAGACATAATCAAAGATAAAACCAACTTGATAAAAAGCTTACCTCAAATGGTCTTGGGTCCAAGCGTCCAACCATGCGTATATATGTCAATATTATTTTCTTACACTAAACACGTCACACCTAAACAATTTTTCTGCAAGAAGTTTACTCTGTCAAAGCTCGCACTCAAGTTTACACGGCGCAAGCTCGGATTCTTATACATGAGAGTGAAATTAATGACTCTCATAAAGAGATAAAGAGTGGCTCAAATTCAAGCAAACTGTGCAAAAACTCTAGATCTAACCTAAAATGTGAACCTATAGCAAGGGAGATGAAAGAAGAGGAGAAAAGAAAGAGGGAGAGGAGGGCAGGAGGGTCTCTTGCTGGTGGAAGAGAACCCCCACCAATTCGCGTTGACTGAGATATTTTTTTTTTTACTTTGAGCCAGAGCGAGTGAACGAGCAAGAGAGGGAGATGGAATCTCAAGTGGGAGAAGCAGCAAAATATATTACTTAAACCCAATTTAGAGGCTTGACCAAACTTGCCAAGTCGAATTTGCAACCCACACTTGACCAAGTTCATCTATCAGCCACGAGGGTCAATGTTGTTAGATTCCGCGTGTCCAGTGTGAAACCGTCCATGTTTCCTTGTCACTTGTTTTCTTCTGCAACTTTCTCCTCTTCCGTTTGGAGCCATTTGATCCTGTTGAAGGTGCCCCTCCACATTGTGGGCCCAACACTTTGGTGCAGTGGGTCGCCACCACCAGCCACTCATCATCTACAAAACGGCAACGGCCATCTCTCTCTTGGCCTTGTTTGTTTTGTGTGCATTCTGATGTTAACATCAATGGCGGCTACTGTTGCACTTTAACTAATTATTAATCTAAGTATCTGCTTTTTTTTCTTTTTTAATATCACCCTTTTCGAGATAATCATATACTGTGAATTTCAGAGTACCGGACACAACAAAAAGTAACAAGCAATCAAACAACTCCATTTTTTCATAAACTATATATATATAGTACTAGATTTTATGTACACCACATGTGACTGTGTCATTTGCTTTTTGATCTTTCTAGGGTTGGGAGGAAGTGGGTGTTGTTCATTTTGGGGTATCTTCGTCTTTGAACTGAGAAACTTGATGGGTTTGGTCTGATATCGAGATTCTCGCAATAATTTGCTTCTGGGTGTTGCTAAATTCATCTTTGGAGCTCCCCATCTGGTGAAATTCAGATTTCTGGTGGGTGATTTCTGGTGAAGCTTGGACTGGAAAGATGGGTTCTTTTTATTAGGATGACTTTGCAAGGACACAGATTTCATCTGCACATCAAAATCAAGGTATTTGATGATCTATAGTTCCCGTTTCAAAGCTACTATTTTGAGCTACATGAAGCTGTCACCTGAAAAAAGGTATTAAGGTGAATCGGGTAATGATCAATTTGAGCAAGTGGACTTTGATTTGAGAATTTTGGGAGGAAGAAGTGATATCTGTCTTGATTTCTGTATACACTGTATCTGATAATGGCGAAAAATGACTAGCTTCTAAGCTCTCAAGTCATAAACAACATTGGGCTGCTTGATTGAAGAAAGTTTACTTTGTCAGGATTGGTAACCCTTCTGTTAGATTTGTGTATTCTCATGGAGAAACAGGTGAGTTTTCGGATGGGAGCAATGGAAAAGCAGCAAAGTTTCAAGGGGGTAATGGAGAAGCAGAAGAGCTTTCACGGGTTAATGGAGAAACAAAAGAGTTTTCGCTTAGCAATGGAGAGACAGCTCAGTTTTGGGGGTGAGAGGAAAAGCAGAAAGGAGTCACCTGGAAAACGAGGCGACTCGCCGCTTCATTTGGCTGCTAGAGGAGGGAATTTAGGTAAGGTGAAGGAAATATTTCAGAAGCTTGATGAGGAGGGAATCAAAGAACTGCTATCGAAGAGAAACCAGGAGGGAGAGACTGCTCTGTATGTTGCAACTGAGAATGGGCATTCCATGGTGGTTGGAGAGTTTTTAAAACATTTAGACCTTCAGACAGCCTCTATTGCTGCCAATAATGGCTATGATCCATTTCATGTTGCGGCGAAGCAGGGTCATCTTGGTAAGATTTAAATCTGCTTTGTATTTATCATGCCAACAAATTTTTTTTTCTTTTTTGGCTGAGTTTTATTACTCGAGTTCATGGTCAAATTAGGGAAAAATTAAATGCTAAATTGATAAGGGAAAAGCCACATTGATGTACCTAGTTCGTTGATTTGAGTTCTACGTTTTTGTAGGATGAGGGAGCTTGCATCTATAGTCTACAGTTCTTTTAGGTTTTGTATAGATTATTATTTTTTTATTTTTTTTTTCAAATTGGAGATTGAACATGAGATGTGTTGCTGGAAGAGTGAAGTCCTCAATAATGTTAGTCAGATTACTTGCCTTATTGAGTTTCGATGGCTTTACATGATGCTATACCTGGACAATGAGCGTGTTTTGCCGAATAGCAACCTCTTAGAATACAACTCCATAGCCTTCAGCAAAAAAGCTCCTTCATTTATCGCGGTCATTGCAGAGAATGTGAGATTGTGTGCAACTGCATATGCTTGGAGCATTATTGAGTTGCAGCTGTGCATGACCAGACTATCCCCTCGTAATACATATCCACGAGCACAGTTTAACACATCCTAATTTGCTTATGTGCCACCTTTCAAAAGTTTTGTCAATTGAAAGACACATATGCAGCTAAGCCCAATAATGGAGTATCTGTAAGCTTGTCTGTGGGATCCCTCTCTTTTGTTGTGCAAGGGGAACTTTATT
Organism: Escallonia herrerae; assembly: GCA_033070095.1. Taxonomy (NCBI): domain Eukaryota; kingdom Viridiplantae; phylum Streptophyta; class Magnoliopsida; order Escalloniales; family Escalloniaceae; genus Escallonia; species Escallonia herrerae. Next base: position 59,171 of record JAVXUP010003517.1, on the reverse strand, counting down.
CTCCATGAAAGAAATATAGGAAAGTGAACACTAAAAGGTTCTTTAATCCCCCTTCAAGGTATTATGTGTGCCCTAATGAGAATACTCCAGAAACAAAGACTGAGCGAGGTGCTTGGTTTTAGTTGAGACAGGGAGTTGGGGTAAGAAAGACTTTAAGAATCCAAGTTTCAGGTTCCTATATTTCTTCCTGCCCGTTTCCACGAATATTGACACTTCGATCAGAAGATCATCTTGAACTTCACTAGTTCCAAACACATCCTTGAAACTCCTCCTTGTACTACGCCCTGTTACCATTTACTCCCTCCATTTGTTTTCCCTGTCAAGTTCAGGGCTAAATTGGTCATTTCATGCCTTTAAGGCAAAAATGGCACATGCCATGCACGTGACACCACTTCACTGCTGCATCCGCCACTGCTGCCGTGCTATCACCTCACCGCAAAAAATTCACCGCGCATCACTACATCCACATCCATCACCTCTCTCCGCCTCTCAACTAGCACCAGCTAACACCACCACCCATCACACTGCCTCCATACCCCTAACCCCCGTACCTGTCACAACAGTCGCCATCTATCGTTACCACCCCCACCCATCACACTGCCTCCATACCCATCACCCCGTACCCCTCCTAACCGTCACCATCAACACCACCGCCAAACCAATCCGCCAACACTAGCACCAGGAACTCACCGCCGCCAACACCAGAACTACCAATGCGCTGCCGCCAACACCGTTTACACCAAATCAACGAAAAAAATAGAAAAGGAAAATAACCCAACTGAAAGAAAAACCAACAAAGGAGGAAGGAGGACACTGGTGAGTGGTGTGGAGCTGGCGGCAATGGTGGTGGATTCGGCAGCTTCACTATCTGGATCTGTTGGTGTGGTTGCGGCACCAGTGAGGGTTGAACAGTGTAGGGTTTATTAGTGGTGGTGGTGGTGGTGGTGAGTGATGGTGGCGGCAGCTGTTAGGGGCTGATGGTGGACAGATAGTGTTGTTTGGCATGGCGGCGGACTAGTTATTGGCTTGGTGGTGGGTATCAATGGTGGCGGCAAAGTGGAGGTGAGATCGGGGTGGTGGCTATGAGGATGCAAAAGAAAGGGAAGAGAGAGATAGGGGAAAGGCAGAAGAGAAGAATAGGGAAGAGAGATGTAGATGGCTTTTAGGCGGCTGATAGACCATAATACTCCCAAGTTTATAACAAAAATGCTAACGGAGGGCTAAATTGATGACGAGTCATAGTGCAAAGAGTCGTTTCAAGGATTTGGAAGTAAAGGGACAAAAAGTCAAAAAACGAACAAAATATGATGGTGAAAAATGAAATTAACCTAGTGATTAACTAGTTACAAAATAAACAATTCACCGGCTGAAGATGCAATATAACGGACTGAGTTAATCCCTCAACTATTTGAAATAGACAAGACCACCCAACGTTAACTTGAGAGGGCATCCCAAACTGCATAATTGGGAACTTTTTTCCAAGAAGAACAGAACGCGACTCAAGAAAAAGCAATAAATTTGCCTCCCAGGAAAGACAAGAACAAATGAAAGTAGGCACACTTAAAATTGGAAGGGAAATCTTGTGGTATATTGAAGTAAAGATGCACAATGAGCTCTTGCTCTGGTTTGTATAGCAGAGTTAAAGATCGATACATACAGGGTCAAGTCTCTGTATGAAGTTCTTTTATCACTTGGATAGGAAACACACACAACACCATAGATTACCCTGAAAAGATTCAAGAAGGCAACAGACTTCATTCATATGCCATAAGAAAGCTATTGGCTGTTATGTTAAAATGAAACACTTCAAAATTTTCTTTAGCAAATAGAATGTGCTTGTTTGAAGAATAAGGTGATGACTTGTAAACTTTGACAGAAGATTTAAAATAACGAAAGAAAAGTTATGCAGTGACATCGGAAGCAATGATAATTTACTGGTACTATATTGATTGCAGCTGGCATTAGTGGGAAGGTTATGTTGGTGATAGTGACAACAAATACTGGCAACAGCACGTTAGTTGCACAGTAGCCATGCGTCGCTTGCTGAATTGGAACTTTATTGGAATTTGTATTTCCGTTTACCATTCGAATAATGTGCTCTAGGATTTTTTCTTTCTCTGCTTTATGCGTTGAGGTATGCTGCACCCGACACATTTTTTAATTTCCTTTCGTTTCGCAGAGATCCTGATGGAACTTTTGCATTCTTTCCCCAACCTGGTGATGACCACTGATTTGACCAATTCTACAGCCTTACATACGGCTGCAGCTCAAGGACACACTGAAGTAGTCAATCTGCTTCTGAATGCTGATTCAAACCTCGCTAAGATAGCCCGTAATAATGGTAAGACAGTCCTCCACACAGCTGCAAGGATGGGCCATTTGGAAGTGGCAAAATCCTTACTAAGCAAAGATCCAAGTATTAGTTTTAGGACTGATAAGAAAGGCCAAACTGCACTACACATGGCGGTAAAGGGGCAAAACACGGAAATTGTGCTTGAACTGATCAAACCGGACCCTTCAGTAATTAGCTTGGAAGATAACAAGGGCAACACGGCATTGCATATTGCAACAAGAAAGGGACGCATTCAGGTCACCCCTGTTTCTACTTTCTTTGTTATATATATCTTTCAACATCCCTGAAAAATGTGGCGTTTATTTGGTGTTCATGTGTGGTTGATATGTTTGGAAGATTATAGCGAGTACCAATAACATGTTTGTTGAATATCATGAAATTCAAAACTCAAAGCATGCTCCTAGATATATGTGCAGTAGACCAAAATACTTTGCTGTCCTCTCTTTTCAGGAAGCCGTTTGCCTATGATCTCCACTGTAGGACGAATTTTGTGTCTTTTGTTCCCTTACTGCATTCTGACACTCCATTCATAACATAGAGTAATCAAGATGGAACGTCGTTAGATCTACTCAAGGTTCCTTGTCCACTTGTTGTTGTTGCAACTTTGTTACAACCAGGTCCACGGCCGCAGCGTAGGGCAACGCCTCCCTCAAAATTTCTAGCCGGGTAGGTACCTTTGAATTCATGGTTAGTTTCTTAAAAGGCTGATCACAAAATCTTTCCCATTCAGTGGTGGATAGCACAAACTTAAGTTTCTGTCTCTAGGTTATTACACTAGGCAAGCGGCAAGCCTATAAGTGGCTCCAGCATCCTCCTGTTTGATGGTTCTTCCCAAACAAGTAAGCCTTGTGAGATGTAAGCAAGTAGTCCTAGGTACTAACTCTACCCTAATGGTGGTTAGCTAACCCATAGCTGGAAATCTCTTACCAACCTGGTTAGGCTTGCTGGTGCTTGTCTGCACATTAGTGTCTCGTAATGTACATATTTTACAATGAGACATGCTACTGCTAACTTGCTAATTTTTTTTTTTAGTCACACCCTGAGTTGTAGGATTTTGCTGTCTGGCCCTGAAACGTAAAAGTCGATAATGGAACAAGAATGTAGAAATCTCAATGTTAGCTACAAAACTGGAACTTCATTACTTGTAAGGACTCAGCCAAGAGGACTATTTTATCTGGCTGGAAATTGGGGTTTTAAGTTTTCTCAGCTGTGGGTATTCCAGAGGCTGTGTCAATTCAATACCTATATTGACACGTTGCTTCCCGTATGGCAGATTGTACAGTGCTTACTGTCAGTTGAGGGCATAAACATCAATGCAATTAACAAGACTGGGGAGACCCCTCTTGATATTGCAGACAAGTTCGGACCTCCAGAACTTTTTAAAATCTTAAAGGATGCAGGGGCCACACATTCCAAAGATCATGGGAAACCACCTAGTGCAGCAAAGCAACTCAAGCAAACCGTCAGTGACATAAAACACGACGTCCACTCTCAAATTCAACAAACCCGTCAAACAGGATTCAGGGTACGAAAAATTGCTAAGAAGGTAAAGAAGCTCCACATCAGTGGTCTCAACAATGCCATAAACTCAGCCACTGTTGTTGCTGTCCTTATAGCTACGGTCGCTTTTGCTGCCATCTTCACAGTACCAGGCCAGTATGTCGAGGACAAAACAAAGGGGGTGTCTCTTGGACAAGCCAATATAGCAAATAGTGCAGCATTTATAATCTTCTTTCTATTCGACAGTTTGTCCTTATTCATCTCCCTGGCGGTGGTTGTAGTTCAGACGTCGATTGTGGTGATAGAAGAGAAGGAAAAGAAGCAACTAATGTTTGTAATAAACAAGCTTATGTGGTGTGCTTGCCTCTTCATTTCAATTGCCTTCATTTCTCTTACTTACGTGGTGGTTGGGTCCCATGAAAGATGGCTTGCAGTGTATGCTACAGTTATTGGTGGCTCGATCATGCTCACTACAATTGGCTCCATGTGTTATTGTGTTGTTCGGCATAGGATCGAGGACACGAAAATGAGGAACATAAGAAGAGCTGAGACCCTTTCTCGATCTTTTTCAATGTCCATGGCATCAGATCCAGAGATTTACAATGACAAGTATAAGAGGATGTACGCAGTTTAAGAGTGAAGGAAAGCTGAAACCACCTGCTCTGGTATCAGCATCTATAAATTATCTATTGATGATTCAGTATCTCAGTACTCAATTGCTACACTCCAGAGCTACAAGTCGAGCAGAAGTTCAAGTGTGAAGTATTGACAGTTGCATGGTTTCCCTCAACTTCTCGCAATTTCACGGTATTGATATCATTGAGGAGGTCAGATTCTGGGTTGAGACCAAGTCGATGGACTGCAACAACTTCCAGATAAGATTGAAACGATGCGCCAATCCCTGATGCTTACGCCATAGGTAATCCATTGGAATGTAATAACAAATGACTATGTTTGTATAATAGTTGAGCATAGCTTATCGTGTTTTCTCCTGCTGCTTCTGCGTCCAAATATGTTTTTAGTTCGACTTTTCAGCAGGTAAGCCACGCCGTAATTAGACACCGTTTTTACACTTCACTAAGATCAAATTACAGTTCTTTTTGGAGTGAAATGATACCCAAGCCTTGCATGTAGAGGATAGGATTATCATCAGCATATAAACTATGCACTCCCAGAGCTTGTCCTTCACAGTTTTCTACGGATTGGTATGGTCATTTGAAAGAGTGAAGTCATTATCTGCCAAACACAACAGCTGTTTGGCTTGTAGGGAGGACTTTTCAACATATAAGCTTGAACGTGGCCTCAACTTTGACCAAATTTCAGATAGAGAATCCTTCCGTAGAACCTTTCACAGTGCCTTTTAAGGCTGAAAGTTACATCTTCTGGCCTAATTCCCTTGACATTATCTTACCCGGTTCTATACTTGAAAAACCATGTGCTAGTTTGGAAATCAACTCACTGTCATTCTGCTATCTTCTACTTGCATCTTTGAACAAGTCGATCGTCCATGAAAAATTACAATATGCTTTGACTAATCAGCTTTTCTGGGGAATAACCCAATTAAAGAATCTTGGAATTGAGACTAGAGTATAAGGATTGTTGATTAAAGAAAATGAAGACTATTCCGAAGATGCTTGAATTGGAGAGCAGCTCCAAATGCCCAATAGTATTTACATCAAGAAGCTAACTAGATTCATCGATCTCTGATCAGAGAGAATTCTCCCAACGGTGCCTAGGTTGAACATCCATTTCCGTTATATATTTATCCAGAGTGCCATGCAAACTTTGATGTTCATCAAACATGTCGGAGGCACTGCCAACTTGCCGAGCCCTAGACCGGTGGTGGGCACTCCCCTGGTATTTTTTGGAATTATTACCTTTCGAGTCCATGCGGACTGTCTTGGCTGAGAAGCAGTGGCGCACATGAACTCGGTGACTTCTTGTCTCGGTCGAGAAACTGCCTCTTACAATCACCAACAGGGCCACTTGCTTATCTCGGGTGTCTTCAGACCACCAGCTTTGCGGGATCCCGTCAACAAACTCTTCTAAAGTGTGGAACTCTTCGTGACGAACTGAGACCTCTGCAACTTGGTCAGGCTTAATTATGGCAGCAGCCGGTGTAACCTAAACCATAAAAAGCAAAAGAATTAGCTCAGCTTGAACGGGCAATTATTCAAACTACGATGGATCAAACATTTGCTTAATCTAATATGAGTAGTGTAGCTATATCAATCATTTTCTACTTTGGTATCTTCAGTGTGACGTAGTATGTCAGGGGTTCGAAAGAGGGAGGTAGTCTCTCCACAATATTTGGGATGGCTGTCATAGGTAATTTTATGGGATCAATCTTCCTTGGTGCATGATCAGAAAGATTATTTCATGCACCCCACAAACACAAATAGAGAAAAAGGTGTTTGTTGTGTCTTCTCCAAACTATTTGGCTTACTTTCAATATAAGTGGTTAAATCTTGACTCCTACTACTCAAAAACCCAAAAAATGTCCAAGGAAAAAGGGAACAGTTACGAACAAATTAATGGTTAGCCATACTCTTTGGATTTTACACACCAAGGTTTTCTTTTTCATGCATACATTGTAATTTCCGGGTATGTGTACTTCAACATGAAACTCTAGACCTCAATGCCTGCTGAAGGTTTATAGTCTACTGTAGTTTGATCACTCACCGCAATGGTGTGCTGGAGCTGGTTGGAAGGTACGCAAAAGAATACAGGACAAAGGTAAGAGTATCGATGAACCAAAAGCACATGAAGCACAAGATGAAATGGTGTTGGCATCCAGAACAACCATCAAAATTTACCTGAAGCCAGCGTGGAAATCCAAATGAACCTCTAGGACGGTAATCAGATGCTTGTTCATCCTCCTTGATAGTTGATTGACCTTCACATATGATTTGGAATATAGCCTCGTCTTTTGCACTTCTGTTGGTGATTCTTAGACTGCAAGTCTCTTGATTTTTGAGAACTATCCTGTTGGTATTAACAATTGTTTGCGGGACATAGCGTAACTCATCTTGAAGAGACCGTATCTTATCATCTGATAGAAAGATCTTCCCAAGCTCTTGTCTCCTTATGGATCCATAAACATGGGCAATTTCAACATTTAATTTGCAGCGCACTGGTTTGTGATCACTTTCTGTCACATCCATGCAAGCCTCGTACCTGTCAAATAAGAGAAGTTTACAAGGGACAGAAGCAAGACTAACAACAAACAGATTCCCCATGATACATACTGCAAAATTGAAGAGACTACGGGGCACTCTAAACTGCACTCTGATGTTGGAGAAGATCGGTTATCTCGATACAGTATCCTATCACACCAGGCAGGAATACGCTTCTTCTCCCCAGAATCATATCCTGGAAGAGAAAAACAGATAATGTCAAGTCTTTCATGTTGTACGGCATGACATTGAGCATTGAAACAATCCCAAATGTAAATGTAATTCGAATCTGGTCCTTGTAAAATGAATTGTCAGATTATACCATTAACCCACTGTCATACCTCCTAAACCTGCTTTTCCTCTCTCAAACTTGTAAGTGGGAGGAAATCTGATGAGTGCCTCCCTCATTCCTTGGAAAACCTTACCAGCCTTCATCTCTGCTCTCAGCTGATCCTTCTCACGAAGCCAATCAAAGCTTCTTTGGGAAACGAAGTCCCGTGCTTCATCATATGATATTCCAAACAGCCGATAGTTAAAATCTCCGCAAAAAATAACCATATCAGCTTCAGCTAAATCAGGCCTCCCTTCTTCATGATTGTTTCCCACAGCCTTTTAAAACAAAACACACATTGTAACTCAGATCTAGTGACCGAAATATAGGGGGACTAAAATTAATCAGTATTAACATCATACGTTTGTACCACGAAGCATCTGAGCCGCAGATGAGACACCAGCTGCAACAGAGAGGACCCATGGCAAGCCAGAAGAATAAAGCAGCCAAAATAAATATGTTGACAAGGCAAGAGAGCAAGACAAAAACAGGTATGGCACCATACCGGAAGCATTATTGAGGTTGGAGGACCGGCTGAAAGCCATTGTTCTATAGATATGATCAAAATCAGCATTACGACGATTGACTGCTTCCAAATGCGCAGCCAAGTGACAGTTTACGAAGCAAATTAGGCGGTCATATACTCTCAACCTCAAACCGACACCCCCCTGCAACAAGAAACGCAGTCATGTTAAATGTAGTTTCAAAAAAGAAAAAGGCACTAGTAACGAACTGATCTTTTAGGCATAAAACTCCTGAACAGAAGCCACGGATGGGGAGGAGATGGTTCTTTTCCACGTGCATCCCGAAGTCTAGATCAAAGTACCTTAATTGTAACAAAAATTCCCAACACTCACTGGGACATAAATCTCTTAGGAGGTTCCGCTCATTGGTAACAATTTCATATGCATTTTTGGCCTACTAACATACAGCAGTAATCAAGATACACTACTCGCTTTCTAACCCATAGCTAAACCCAACAACTAAAACTTGAACAACATTCAGCACATGATGGCAATGAAACCACTAAAGTTGTTGTTTTATATCGATTACCTCTGGCATATGTATGACTATTGTCGATACTACCTGGATGTCACTTTCCAAAAGAAAATTAAAAGACGGAAATTAGGGCTTTTTAGCTCTTTCGCTCAGCCCCAAGTCGAATGATGATCAGGAAGTCTATAGCTAATGGGCAGCATTTGAGCTACTATCTGGTGTTCCGCCTAGGACAAAGAAGGCTGTTTCGTGCACCATTACCTTGCGCACTGTAGCAGTAGCAGACTCCGAAGCATGACTATGAGCAGTTTAGACAACAGGGGTATAAGAATTTGTTATTCCAAATCTTCCAAACTGTGGGTGGAAAACTGAAGATTGAGAATGGGAGAAGACCCCAGAGATAGTCACTTCCTAATTTCAAATATTTAAATCAAGGAATTGCTAGAAGACAGGAAAATAGCTATCGAACGTGTTAATAAATTGGGTCAATGGACCCATTATCCGCCCACTAACAGATAATGTGTATTTGTTAGTCTGGATAATTACAGTTAATTAGAGAATATTTATCTCCTAAGTGTTTGAGGTGAATACATATTTATCTCCTAAGTGTTTGAGGTAAAGTCAGTCTTTAATTGTATCTCTATATAAAGGCTAGAGTTATCCCAATAAATTATAGTGACAGACAATAAGTCACAAGACAATCCCTCTCTCTATAGCACTCTCTCTAGAGTAATCACCGAGCTCTAGGATTTGGTTCGTGAATGAAGAACTCGACTCTAGTAGCCGTTTTCGTACCTACGAAAAAGATCAAGCGTGTTGGAGGCTCGTAAAAACAAGGATCCTATATCGGAATTTTCGAAGACTTCGTACGGTATGTTTTCGAACCCATTACGTTACGTGGTAAGCGCATTAAATCGTTATTCAACATTGGTATCAGAGCATGATTACTTGTTGATTCGCCTTTAACATGCTAGTATAAGTAATGTGCATGTTGCGATTTTTTCCGAATACATGAACGAGACCCATTACAAAAATTTAAAATTTATTGAGCATGTTTTCTGAAAAATAATTATATGTTTTTTTCTCCTATGGTTGAGGATGAACTCCGTAAAATTTCGTGATTTTTGGATGCATGATTTGTGAAAAATCACGATTTTATTTTTCAAGAAAACTGTGGTTTTTTCGAGTTTTGGGACTCAAATTCGGAGCATGATATTCAATTTTTATCATGATCGGTTGTTACATAATTAATCTATGTCGCATAAGCTTTCCAACGATATATCGTACGCATTATTTGGCTTAAAAACGAGAGAGATATGGCTTTCGAAAGTTGGCATCGCGACATGGCGGCGCTGGAAAAATTAGGGTTTTCCTACAAATAAGATGAACAGTGGAATCATGCGCGTCACGCGCTTTAGCCGAGCTGCAGACATGCCCCACACGCGCTCAAGCCGAGCTGCGACGCGCCGCCCAAGCCGCACAAGCGGTCACGCGCAAAACCGAGTCGCCACGAGCCGTCACGCTCCTCCACGCGCCAGCCGTGGCTGAGCCCACGCGCAGAACGAGCCAGCCAAGGCTGTTGCTTCACGCGTCCACGCGCGGCTGAGTTTACACTCCCACACGCATGGTGGCGCGTGGATACGCGTGCGGGCTGTTTGTTTGGCCGGTGTTTGTCACCCCCGGCGAGTGGAGCTTTTTCGTGCATTCTGAATTTTTTCTATGGCATTAAATTTACTTTTCTACCCTCTGTGTGTATTCGGTATAGTTTTTAAACGACCTTTTCTATGGAAAATTAGCTTTAAAATTTTGTTTTATGCACACAGAATTTTTCTTTAATTCCAGAGGGTATATTAGGGTAAATTTACTGTTTGTCATCTTTTAAAAATTTATCTCTCGGTTTTTGGTCATTTGTGAGTATTTTTGTGGTACTTTTGTGGTTCCCAAAAATACGAATAATGCGTAAATATTATTTTTTGCACTTCGTGAGTAGCAATAAATATTTTTGGAGAGTTATATGACATAGATAAATTATGTCTAATTTGTTACATGCTTGCCTTGATTTGTGTTATGGTTTAAATATACTTTTGAGGTATATTTGTTAAGCTTTTGGTAAGCCCACATTTCTTTTTAAACCTAATTTCAAGGCCTTCACGCCCGTTTTCCTTGGAAGGAGAATGTGACCTATTCATCCATTTTATTACCCTTTAACTTGTTATTTGAGCATGCTAGTTTTAGGTTAAATGGATGGATATTAGATTGGCATTCTAAAGAAACTTATGTTTTATGTGTTTACTCTTATTTTAAGAAAATTCTTTTGAGAATAATGTGTTGTGCGGCATCTCCATTTGTTTTATTGGAGTAGTTTGTAGTAGGATTCTCAAAGATGTTGTATTCTATTATTTTCCTGTATATTTCAAGAAAGCCTTGTACGGGGATGTAATTTCGCACGCACATTATTCAAGCCAGAATTTTCTTAGCATAAGTTATTAGAATGCCAATAGGGCTCAATGGAGTCCTTGCACACTTAATTGCATGGTGCAATTTTATATTGTTCTAAATTATCATGTGGATGATTTATTATATTGTGGCTTATATGATGATGAAATTTATTGCGAAAAATTACTTGAAAAATATTTTTCCCAACTCACATACATGGGAGATGATTACGAGCTTAGCAGATTTTCGATTTCATGATGTGAGGAAGGATTATGTTTTTCATTTGAATTTTTTGAAATAAATAAAAGGATGTATAATTAATGTCTTTTCCTTGCGCAATCTAATGTAGTGAATATAATGGCCACCAAGAATGTCATAGCTGATCTCGTTAAGGGTGAGAAACTTAACGGAGATAATTATGACGTTTGGCACAAAAAGATGAAATTCATGCTGAACGAACAAGAGCTCGAGGAGCACTTGACCAAGGAGATGGTCGCGCCAACTGAGGCGCAACCCCTAAGAGACCACACTGCCTACCAGAAATGGAATCAGAAAGATCGTAGTGCGCGCTACACCTTGTTGAGCAGCTTGCAAAATGATCTAATTGGGCAGTATGATGAACTTCCAACTTGCAAAGCTTTATGAGATCAGCTCAAGTTCTCTTTTGGTGGAACCTCAACTACGCGGCTTCGTAGCCTTGTGATTAAGTTTGAGGAGTACACAAAAGACCCTAAACATACCATGAGTGAACATCTAAGGATGATGTCCAATATGATTGGTAAGCTAAGGGATGCTGGCCATGCGCTCACAGATGAGCAGCAAGTCAGAGCTGTCATAAGGTCCCTTCCTGCCTCATGGGCCAATATGAAACAGATATTGACCCATAGTGAAAACATCAAGAACTTTTCTGATGTTTCATATATTTCATGTCATCCTTGAGGCTAAGACTCAAGACGCTGACAAGATTCTTACTTATGTCACCCAAGAGGGATCGCGCAATGCAAATGGCAAGCGTGGAAGACAAAGTAAGAAAGGCGAGGCTAGCACTTCTGCGCCAAAGGAAGGGAAAATAAAGAAACGCAAGGGGGTTGGCGCAATGCAAATGGCAAGCGCTGATATTTTCCTTTGTTTTTAGGGGTAATAAGTTGGACATCTTTTTGGACGATGTTTTGTTCGGACATGGTTTTCGCATGGATAATCTTTTTCAATTGGATTTAATTGATTCTCAGTCCTCTTATTCTTATATAATGAATGATTCTACCACCTGGCATGCAAGACTGGGCCACATAGGCCAAGATAAAATGACTCGTTTGGCTAGAGAAGGCTTTTTAGGCCCACTCGCAAAAGTCAATCTACAAACTTGTAAGGCTTGTTTGGCCGATAAAGCATGCAGGAAGCCTTTTGGAAAGGCTGTGAGAGCAACTCAACCACTTGAGCTAGTTCACTCTGACATATGTGGACCTATGAGTGTAAAGGCACGCCATGGCGCCTCTTATTTCCTTACACTGATAGACGATTATACGCGATATGGTTATGTGTATCTGATATCTCACCGCTATGAAGCTTTGGACTGTTTCAAACGCTTTGTAGCAGAGGTTGAGAATCAGAAAGAGAAGAATTTAAAAACTCTTCGCACTGACCGGGGACGCGAATATTTGTCAGATCACTTCAAGAAGTTTTGTGAGGAAAAGGGGATACGCAGGCAACTTACTATTCCTAATACTCCACAACAAAATGGTGTTGCGGAAAGAAGGAATAGAACATTGTTAGACATGGTTAGGTCTATGATGGCGCAAGCAAACCTTCCAATATCTTTTTGGGGGGATGCCCTTTTGACTGCAGCCTATATACTTAATCGTGTGCCTTCACAGTCAGTCAAATCCACCCCTTATGAGCTTTGGAATGGCCAAAAGCCAAATTTGGATAACTTGCGCCCATGGGGCTCAGCAGGTTATGTTCACAGTATTTCTCATAAGTATGGGAAACTAGGGCCTAGAACAAAAAAGAGTATCTTTCTAAGGTATTCTGAAAACTCTAAAGGCTATGTGATGTATGGTGAACATCCAAATGGTGGAAGGACTGAAATAGAGTCTCGTGATGTCGATTTCATAGAGAGTGATTTTCCTAGCATTGGAGACGCGAGTAAGAATCTTGACCTCTATGAGTTAGAGGAGGTTGAACCCACTTTACCATCTCCAAGCGAAGGTGGGGAATTAGTTCCTCATCCGGTTGTCGCTGAAGATAGTGTAAGTGACCTTCAACCTAGTGTAAGTGGGAGTATCCCAGACAGTGGGAGCACACCACAAGGACCATTAGGTCAACAAGATTCTCAACTGCGTAGAGGTGCACGAGGAAGAGTTCCACGTCGTCGTTTTGAGATTGACGGAGAAATTCTTATGTGCACTCCGAATGATGAAGACGAGCCTACTTCTGTGGAAGAAGCCTTATCTTCCTTTGCTAGTAATGAGTGGATGGCTGCAATGAAAGATGAGTTGAGCTCAATGGAAAAGAATCAGGTCTAGGAGTTGATTGACCTTCGGCAAGGGCGCAAGACTATTGGAAACAAGTGGGTTTTAAAAGTCAAGCGCAAGGCAGATGGGTCAATTGACAAGTATAAGGCACGTCTTGTGGCGAAAGGCTATACCCAACTGCGGGGTGTGGACTATGAAGACACTTTCTTCCCAGTGGTGAGATTTGCTTCAATTCGCCTGATCCTAGCTATTGTCGCCCAGCAGGATTTAGAACTTTTTCATATGGATGTTAAGACTGCGTTTCGTATGGGTTTTGAAGTCAAAGGACATGAGCGCAAAGTTTGCCGTCTCAAACGTTCTATATATGGTCTCAAACAATCGTCTAGGCAGTGGTACTTTAGGTTTCATCATGCCATTACCTCTATAGGTTTTGAAATGATTGAACAAGACCATTGCGTTTACGTAAAACGATCCAAGAAAAATATTCTAATCCTTTCTTTGTATGTGGATGACATTCTTTTAGCTGGGAATGACATGAGTTCCATTGTCGCCACTAAGCAGTGGTTGTCCTCAACTTTTGAGATGAAGGACATGGGAGAAGCTAATTATGTGCTCGGGGTTAAAATCATACGTGATCGTCCAAAGAGACTTCTCGGTTTGTCTCAAGAGACATACATCAAGAAAGTCATTGAACGATTTCGTATGCATAACTCAAAACCCATAGACACTCCAATGGACAAGGCGTGTACTTTGACCACAGACCAATGCCCAAAGAATGATGAGGAAAAGAATCGGATGTCCAAAGTGCCTTACGCGGCTGCAGTAGGAAGTCTGATGTACGCTATGCTGTGTACGCGTCCAGACATCTGTTATGCCGTTGGAATGGTGAGTCGTTATCAGAGTAATCCTGGACCCGCTCATTGGAATGCGGTGAAGAGGATTCTTCGATACTTGCGTGGAACCGCTGATCTCGTCCTGTGTTATCATGGTGGAGACTTGAGACTGAGAGGATTGGGGCGTTGATAGAGATGAGCGCATATCCACTTTAGGTGGAGCTATCTCTTGGTGCAGCAAGAAAAAATCTTGCATCGCCCTATCCACGATGGAGTCGGAGTATGTTGCTTGTTCAGCAGCAGTCCAGGAAGCTGTTTGGTTGAGGTCATTCTTACAGGCTCTAGGGGTTACAGCTCATGCAGATGAGGCTGTCACTGTTCACTGTGACAATACAGCTGCCCTAGATTTTGTAAAGGACCCCAAATATCATGGGAAGGCCAAACACATAGGCCTTCGTTATCACTTCATTAGAACTTTAGTTGCGCAAGGAGAGGTGACCATGAAACATATACCTACTGGCAGAATGGTGGCTGATCCTTTGACCAAGCCCATTGCTAGAGATGTTTTCCTTTCTCACATTAGGAGTATGGGACTACGTAGGTTTTGATATGTTTATGGCATCTTATGTACTTGACATTTATTATATTAAATTTTCATTCCTTGATTTGAGTTTATTTTGGAATGAATGGATAATCTTTGTGATTACATATACATCCTTATTGAGAGTGTCACCAGGCTCGAATTGACCCACTCACACGGGTAATTCACCTTGGCGCTAAGATAGCGAGCAAGATGAGACATAATTGTCTTAAGCGCCAAGTGGGCGAATAAGATGATACAGCTTATAAAGCAAACATGTCGCCTTAGTTGGAGCTAAGATGAGACCTAAAAATGTAGGTCGATCATAGAGTATCTCCACAACTCTATGTAGCCTGTTTACAGCCGAATGTGAGATTTCAGGCAGGCACTATGAGAGTGACTGGGCTGAAAAACTCAGGTTAGGCGCTTGTACAGCGACTAGACTTAGATTCGTATGGCGTATTTTATTATACATTTATGTGACACGCCCTTGCGGGTTACGCCATAGCATGCAAATCATACTGCATGTGCTAAATGCAGACCGACAGTGGGAGTGACGAATGAATCCCTGCTTCGTCACTGTGTGAGCCACTTGGATCGAAATATTTTTGATCCTATATAGTACCCTTTTCACCTTAGACTATGTCATGAAGAGGATACTCAATGTCGCTACTTTAGCATGTACCCTTGGATCATGGATGATGCGGTCTCGCGGGGCATGTCTAGGAAAGCGGTTGGGTCTAATTGGAATGACATGAGGGCTTTGGGAAGAAAGTTCAATATTACATCATGTTGTGTGATTCATAGCCCGGGCGACTTTGTCGATTTTCGTTTCGATATGAGTCATGAATACATAACATATGAGAGGTTTAACACTGCTCATTATGAGGGATTTGAGAGTGTTTAATCTGGTGTAGTTGAACTATCTGGGGTACATACGAGATTTATTGGAGTGATGTATTGTGTTAGTTTGGTGATAACTTAATACAATACTCCTCAACTGGACATCCTTTCTCGTAGGTCGCACGTTCCATTTCCTGTATGAGGAGATGAGTGGACGAGAGATAAAGACTGTACGATTTATTTGCCCTGTGTGTGGGCGAGTGGGAGCTGTTAATAAATTGGGTCAATGGACCCATTATCCGCCCACTAACAGATAATGTGTATTTGTTAGTCTGGATAATTACAGTTAATTAGAGAATATTTATCTCCTAAGTGTTTGAGGTAAAGTCAGTCTCTAATTGTATCTCTATATAAAGGCTAGAGATATCCCAATAAATTATAGTGACAGACAATAAGTCACAAGATAATCCCTCTCTCTATAGCACTCTCTCTAGAGCAATCACCAAGCTCTAGGATTTGGTTCGTGGACGAAGAACTCGACTCTAGTAGCCGTTTTCGTACCTGCGAAAAAGATCAAGCGTGTTGGAGGCTCGAACAACAAGGATCCTATATCGGAATTTACGGAGACTTCGTACGGTATGTTTCCGAACCCATTACGTTATGTGGTAAGCGCATTAAATCGTTATTCAACAGAAGGGTTACAAAACCAAATTTATAGTTCAGGAAATTAAGAAATTTCAACAAAAAAACTGATGATCATGATCAAGCATCACTGAGATTGGAGAACTTATCAGCAAACCAGCAATGAGGCTCGGCTGCCAGCTCTAGACAGTTTCATGTTATAAATGTACTCCATATAGATCCCCAAACTACTACTTTCCCATTTTTGTCAATGCCAAAAAACTGATGTAGGTTTTCCATGCTATAAGAATGAGCCCTATGAAGAAAAACTGAGATACCTTATTACCAATTGCACGACCTAAGCCGCATGCAACTGCTGAAACATCAAGGTCCCCAACATGCGTCCTAAGAGTCTTTCGCACCCTGTACAGGTAATATCAACCAATAAAGCAGCATGTCTAAGCACAAGCTATAGATATATCATTCAAGGCAGAACAGAACAAGAAGTGGTTTATGAGAGAGATTTAGAGAAGAACAGAGAGGTTAACTACATCAGGCCTGTAGAAAGCAGTAAGCAAAATCAAACACTTGGGGAACTTTATATGATATGTTCTCACCAGATAGCTATTAGCAAGCCTGCCAGCTGCCTAGATCCCACACGTTCAAACGTTGTTCCTTCATCTAAGGCCTTTCCTATTGTGTCCTGCCATGATTGTCCAATAGAGCTCCCTTCAAGTCCTACCTACAGTAGACATAAATGGGGCAACTTATAAGGTCGAAAATTGTAAATTATAAGAACTAAGATTCCATATGGACTTGGAAATTACAGATAAATATGATTCTGTGCAAGAATTGCCTATTCATGGAAACCAAAGACAGAGACACCATCCATATGACCTTGATCGTAAGGATTTTTAGTAATGTACTCTGGTACTTCTTGCAGTTAATGAAAAAAGTTGTAATCTGGTGGTTGAACAAGGGACTTCTATGTTATCCAACCTTTCTTAGGTTTTTACTTCTTTAGTTTTGTAATTGTACAAATCCGGGACCCAAAAAATTAACTTCAAGTAGAATTAATGTGTACTTGATTCTCACATGAAGAATGCTCAATGGAAAGTTAAGATAAATTTTCAGAAATGGAGTCACTAGCATTATGTTTCCTAACTCTTGGACGAGACATAGGTTACAGAACCTTTATTTGACATATTTTGTCAAATCATGGATGCTGATGAACCATCCCAGTTAATGATGACCATCGGATTTCGTTCTTACCAATTTATCATAATATAATAGACCTACAAATATTGCCATGTGATACACACTGGAAAACACTAGAAACTATTGTTGTGGCCCGTCTGATTGCTTTCTATTGCCAAAGAAAGTTTCAACCCTAACAAAGTAGTCAATCTTAGCCAGAAAAGTTTCACCGACTGTAACCGCAAAAAATACTAGAGTTTGTACATGCTTCTGAATTCCTATTTCTTCTTTTCAGGAAATAAAAAAAAAAGGGAGTTCTTCAAAATAATCACAATGGACCTATGAATGGACCTATGCACAGAATTTCAACATATGTGATGAACATGAATAGAATCTTACAGTTTCTTTTGCTGCAGACATAGCAAGAAAACCGGCACCCATTTCCACTTCCTGCAACCCAACAACCAGAATTCCAACATCTGACACCGCAGAACCCAGCCATGACATTAGTGCTTCGTGGGAGGCCCTCCCTTGGCCAACATTCCATGTGCCGACTAAAATTCTAATGTTTTCTAGTCTCGTATACATATGTTCCTTTTCGGCTAATTTTGGACGTAAAATGTTGTCGATAGGTCCAGGGGACGCAATGTTCCATCCACGTATACCACCATGAGTAGCCAAGCTGAAGACACGGCCATCCGCAACTGCCAGTTTTATAACAGGACTACTATGAGCAACCCAACCTGCAATCAAATTGCCCTCAAGATCCAGCACCTGGACCATACCACTCACGTAACCAACCCACAGACGTGACCCACAAGTACAAAAGCATAGGACAGCGCAAGGATGGTGATGGAAATCTTGCAAACGATTTCCACTTCCGTCCCACTGGACAAGTAAACCATTTGAACATCCACTCCAAATCATGCCATCTGCAGTGAGCACTAGTGCTTCTGTTTTCTTAGTCTCCTCGACAAATGCCCCAGCGCCCTTTGTTGCAACTCGACGAACAGCATCTGCAGCTCCCATTATAGCATTACGTGACCGTTGCAGAAAGCTACTTCCTTGGGATTTTTCCTTTTTTGATTTGGAAACGAACTTTACATTCATCTCATCTTCGACCGATTGCTCTTGGACAGATGACATATCCGCACGATTCTCAATCTGACCATCTACATTATAAACTTTCAACAGTTCCCTCGTACGAGCATCCCTGCAAAATTCCAACTATCAGGATAATTAAGATAGACAGATGAAATGAAAATTTCTTCTGGAAGCAAAGCAGTAAAATGTTATGCTTTCTTCTTACAAACTTTAACCAGCTACAACAAACATCTTTAAGAAGGCTGATGTACTTCTTTAGGACATACGAAAGTTCAGCCATGAATAAACATCCGGAAGACAATGGGTAGTGTGTGAAATGTACCAGAGCGAAAAGGATAGAGACCCAGCTGCCCACACTTTAGCTCTAACGTTATCAGATATAAAGCACTTCACATCTGATGAAGATATATTACAGACACCATTAACGGTAACTTGGCTCCTGAGGTCAACAAATGACCTCTCCACTAGTAAAGCAGCCATATGTCTTTCCTCTGGTGAAAGAGAGAGAGATTTTTCAATTGCTTCCCACGGCCAAACCTTTATCACACCGCCCTCATGACCTGACCATAAATCACCTGGATCGAAGCAACAAAGTTAAAGTTCGAACGGGTGATATGATGCAGCAAAGTTTCTCTGTCGTATTTGTACATTTGTATGATAATCCTAATAAAACTGAAATAAAAACACAGGTAGAAATCTGATGGGAGTAATTAACTTTGAGATACCTGACTGACCACTGCAATACAAGCAAAACGAAGTTTAGATACGTAGAGTTGGAGATTGAAGGCAGAAACTGTCTTTCATGCTTACCGTCAGCGACTTGCATAATAGTCATTGAACAGAATTTTTAATCAAATTCTTATTTTTGTTAGCCAAATATGTCCAGTCAATAATTGTAATCTCATTTAATGGGCCAGGTGGGATGAACCTACCCTCTGTTAGCACCCCCACAAATATAAGACAATGGCTCTATGTCCCATATATTTACCAAGAGATCAAATTCAAGCAGACTATGGTTACTGGTAGTCTGATCTTCAAATGCAGCTACAGAAACTTTCACCTTATACTAACTTATTGAAATTCAGAACAAGGAAACCTCAAATTAGGTAATCTTTTTGTCTAGCTCTGCTGCAATAGATGTCTTCGGTTCATTTGCTGATCGTTCATCAGGGTAAGTGTAACTTTGCTTTAATTCCCAGTTGGTATATTTCTCGAAATCTCCCCCACATCGCCATAGGCACATTGGCTATTGCAAACAACACAAACTCTCAAATACGGAGCTATTTTAAACACGTGATTGCCTCAGTTGCAAAGGTTATTCTCGATCAGTTCGAAGCCCGAAGGTCAAACTGGATACACATCTTGGGACATGATTGGCATTCAAGTAATATGCAAGCAATCGAAGTTCAACAACTCATCAGCGTATTGATTGGGGAAGAGGAGTTTACCATAACAGGAAATCACCATGGACAGAACCGGACTGCGATGAGCCTGCCAAGACAGGCCTTCCTTGAAAGGATTGTCGTCCAAAGTGTGATCCATCCTCCAAGACCGAATCTTACCATCCTTGTGCCCACTCCAAACCAACTTACTCCCAGCATCAACCATCAAACACATGGTGGGCGAAGTGTTGGCCGACTCGTAAAACGGCGCCGCGTCCTCGTTCCCCCTCCTGGCCCTACCGCCGGTCCCAATCCCCAGCTCGAACTCGTCACAAAAGTTCCAAACCCTAACCCCATTCTCCTGACCAGCCCACAGCTGTGTGTCCGTACAGGCAATGGTCCTTAGGAACTTCCCCACCTGGGTCTCCCTCAGAGGGTGCGGCCTCAGCTCGAGGCAGGGAGGTCTGCTCGGGTGCACGGCGGCCTGGGACGGGACCTTGAAGATCCCGTCTCCACCGCCATTCGCAATGAACTCCGGCAAGGACTGCTGTTGCTGTAAATGCCGGAGTTCGTCAGCACCCTCCACGATGCAGGCACTCTGATCCACCCCATCTGAGCTGTCACAGCGGAGAGGCTCTGCCCTCTCGCCACCACCCGCATATGGATTTTCCACGTTGGTGGCGTACGGGTAAAACTCGTCGTCAGACGAGGCGTAGTAACGGTCTATGTTGGTCGTGATGCGGTTCTCGTCGAGGCTGTGCTTACGGAGCTGCTGGTAGCGCTTGATCTGGGTACCGGTGTTGGTGCGGAGTTGCTGGCTGTAGGAGTGCGCTTTGCGGTGCGGCGGCGCGTTGCAAAGCGCCTCCAACGCGTCCATGTCATCGCCTTCGAACCTGTCGTCCATCATAACTCGATATCAAAGCTTCATGCATGTGATTGTCACTAGCAAAACGAATGTGAAAAATGGGGGGCGAGAGAGAGAGAGAGAGAGAGAAGGCGAATGAAGGACGGGGAAAGGTTCAAAACGAGGGAGAGAAAGGGGGAGGGAAATGGGTGGGGAAGTGCATGCGAGGAAGAAGGCGAACGTTGCCGAGGGCGTACGGACGGGAGTGTGCGTTTCGGTTTTGCATGCAGGGTGTTGCGAGCTACAACGAGGCATCAGCGCAACGTTGGCTAGCTGCTTTAATTTTGACTAGGTTAGGGACCGTGTAATGCATGCACGATACGTTCTCTAATTTCTCAAATTATTTAATATTTATTTTTTTTAATATTTTAAAACTATTAATTTTTCTAACTTTTTAAAAATATTTTTTATAATATATTTTTATAGATTGTTTATAACTCTTATTTTTTGAATTAGCTAATATGCCCGTGCAAATGCACGGGAAGCGATGCAATTTGATTTTAGTGCCAATTATATATTTGAATATAGCCTATTCAATTTAAAATTCTAAAAGACAATGAAAAATAGTTAATTTCAAAGGCAAATGAGTTAATTCATTTATAAATCTTAAACGTAATAGCTGACATTATTCAAGCATGTAAGTTTCTCCAATAAATTAATTCATTGCCTAAAATATGAGAATCATAGTAAAACAAAGAGAATCTTTAACCTCAAACTTTGGTTATAGACTATTTAATCATCTAAAATTACTACCAAGAAAAAAGATGTATGACAAATTTCACTGACATGTTTTTTTTTATTTCTTTGATCCCAGTTAATTGTGTTGTATACCAGAATCTAGTAAAGAGTATTTACATCTTTTGTATAACGGCATGCCTAATTACTTCTTTTAGCGACAAAAGGGTATGAGCTTAATGAAAAAGGGTGTAGATTTAGTTTTACTTTTTCTCTTTCTTTCTTTTTGTGTAAAATATTGGCAAATCAACAGATACCCCGTAGTCACACCTTATATATTCTTTTATGAAAAGTACAATATTACATGTGCTTTGTAGATCAGTTCATACTATTAAGCAATTGTTCAAACCTCAAAAGCAATCTCTTGACCAAAGAGAACTTTTTGATAATTGTACATGGGTAAAAAACATGATTGTGAAAGAAGCTCATGTATTGAAAACATTAAGAATTCCTAATCCTAAGATAGATTCTACAATTAAACGTGCAAGTTTTTGAAGAACTAAACCTAGAACCGTCATCGGTTGATATTTACCAAGTGTCTAATTAGTGTTCTCAGCATTAATTATCTCATCATCTTATACTGACACACCAACACCTTAGTGCTACCAATTTTGTTACCATATATAACCTCTATTATTCTCACCAACCGTTATTGTTCATCTTTAGAGTTGCCGCCACTACTACCACTACCACCACCACTTATGTTGTATCCCTACTTGCATTTACATATAACACTGTACTGTAGCAGTCAACCACCACCATCTCATGCCACCACCAATACCATCACCAATAATATAATATCATTCACATATGCAAGATCAATGGCACCTTTACTGCCAGTGCCACGTCTACATCCATTTTTTTGGTAGCGTTAAACGTTGTAATGTTCGTAATTGAGTTAAAAGTTGTCTTAGATCGCATTTACCTTACATTTTCTTTTATTCTTCAAACACTACAAGAAAACAGGTTTTTAGTGACGGAAATTTCCGTCACTAAAAAAGCAATTTCCGTCACTAAAAGTTTTAGTGACGGAAAATTCCATCACACGATTCCGTCGCGTATACCCTCGTCACTAAAAAGTTAGTGACGGAATTAACGATTCCGTCACTAACTTCAGTGACGGAATTGAGACATTTAGTGACAGAAAATTTCCGTCACTAAAGGTATTTTATATTTCGAATATTTTTTTTTAAATTTCATATAAAACAATTGGTGACAGAAAATTCTGTCACATAAATGCGTCACTAAAAATAATTGGTGATGGAAAATTCCGTCACATGAAATACGTCACTAAAATAAATGGTAACGGAAAATTCCGTCACTAAAGGTATTTTATCAATGTTTTATACTTTTAGCGACAAATCATAATCGTCGCTAAAATTATAAAACAAAAGAAGTATAGTTCCGCCTATTTTTTTCAAATCCCATTTTTTTCTCAAACCTGTATACAACAAATCCATCAACTCATCAAGCACACAAAATTCATTACTACATCAATCTCCACAAAATCCATTACTACATCAATCTCCACAAAATCCATTAACACAATATCCATTACCAAATCAACCTCCACAATTTTCATCAACACAAACTCCACAAGTCCACAAACACATAAAATACCAAGTCCAACACAAATCCTAAACTATCATATAGTAGCGATCATCCTTAAACATGAAAGTAAGTTGATGTTTGAACATTTCAAATTAAAGAGAGGGGATTAGTTGGTCACTCAATTTCCATCCTCATCAAGGTCATCCTCCTCATTGGCATCCAAACCAGCATTGTCATCATTGTCATCATCATCCTCAGTATTTCTGGATGGCTGCACAATCATATAAAGATAAATTTAACTAACAATTGCTAAAAATTCACATCATAAATAATATAGTGAAGAATCATGAATCATAGATGCCCGCACATATATGCCTGTCAATTCTTCTTGACATCCAGCTTCTATCAACTGACATGATCACTTGTATAGAAATAACCTACAACCAACATGATAACTCGTAATAATATCCACAACATAGTAATGCTCACAATAGCCATAGACCTAGATCGAAAATTCTAATATCTCTGCTAGTTCAATCCCTACAATGAATAACACAATATAGCTCTGATACTAATTACCAAATTATAATTCGGAACTCAGATAATCAATAACAAAATCGCACATTCACCGACCATTCAACTAAATCGCACATTCAACCGACCATTCAACTATCATTCAACTAAATCGCACATTCAATCCAATTGGTCACATCCTCCGTCAACAATCTCAATAATCACACGTTAAATCCAATTGGGTCCCATCCTCCGTCAACAATCTCAATAATCTCAATCAATAATCACAATTCGGAACTCAGATAATCAATAATCACAATCCATAATCTCAATAATCATCAATCTTCAATCAATTCAGAACTCAGATAATCAATAATCAATATCAACTTTATTTTGGTCTTTCAGCTCTAACAGATTCAAACCTTAAATTATTGAATTTCTATTTTGAATTTGTAGGTGTTGAAGGTTTAGACCGCAATGATTAGTTGATCACAGTAATGAGTTGCAGAGTTGTAGAGATGCATCACGGTAATTGGCAAGATCAGTGGCGAACAGTAGAAAAATAAAGTAATCGATTTCGAAACATACCTTTGTCGCTGATTCGCCCACTAGTGGTGAAGACCGAAGAAGACTGGGAGCTCAGAGCCGTTAGCGTCGGTGGTCCGGTGGAGTGGAGTGACCGGAGGACAGAGCCACGGAGGTCTTCTTCTTCAGAACAAACAAGATGCAGCAAAGGTGGCCGTCCGTCGGCGCGTAGCGGTAGCGGCGGCTGGCGTCAGCAGAGGTGGCCGTCCGTAGCAGTAGAGGTGGCCGTTCGTCGGCCGTAGATCTACTGATCTAGATCCCAACGAGCTGTCGTGACTCGCGAATCGCTCACACCCAGCTGCTCGCCGCTCGCAGTCTCGTCGTGGCTTCGGGCATCCTGGTTGTCGACTGTCCTGGCTTTGCCCTTGGCCGGCGGTGACGGAATGGGGAGAAAGGGAGGCGGCGGGAGCTCAAAGAGATGGAGGGAAATGAAAAGAAAAAAAAAGCCCTAAATTATACATTTGGGGGTTTTCTCCAAAAACAAAAAATAATCAAAATTAGAATTATTAGTTTTAGGTGACGGAATTTTAGTGACGAAGCCAAATTCCGTCACTAAAAACTTGTTTTCTTAACATTGGTTAGTTTAGGTGACGGAATTTTAGTGACGGAGCAAATTCCGTCACTAAAAGCCTTTTAGGTGACGGAATTTTAGTGACGGAGCCAAATTCCGTCACTAAAAACCTGTTTTCTTGTAGTGAAACTTATTCTGATCGAAACGATTTATACCAATATATTTTATGTACACACACACCCAAAAAAAAAAAAACAAATTCAATCAGCTCTTGTAATTTAGTTGAAAGTCTAGATCAAGTGTAACATGTTACAATTAAAAGATTAGTACATGAGACCACAAACTCACGAAAAAGCTTACGAAAACATAAGATCTACTCAAAAGTTACCTTTTAACAATCTTAATAGAGCAAATACTACTCTATTTTAAGTCTGTAGGAGTTTCTAAGCCTTCTTTCATTATTCTACAATGAAATATATGACATACATTGGAATTAAATATATAGCAATAAGTCAATAATTAATGACACGATGACTCACCAAGTACAATAGATAAATAGTCTCAGAAAATTCATAAAACTTGATTACTTTCTGAACATAGTTTACATTATGTCCTTAAAAAATTAGCTAGAACATAATTGACATTACGACTGAAGGTAGAATGTTTGGTCTTCAAATGTTTCAATCATTTGATACAATCACTTAAGCCCTCAGTCTCCATTTCGTTTATTTCAATCAACGAATTTCATCATTCTCTTTTATTTAAGCAATCCAGATTAGTGCATTTTGTGAATCCAACATCTTTCTTAATCCACTAAAACTAATCCACGAGAGCGTGCGATAAAAAAAAAGTAGTAAACATTTTGAATATATAAATCATACATGTGTTAGAAAAACCTTTACAATCACTCTATTACGGAGTACTATTCTTTCATAACCTTTAGCAACAATAGCAAAATGTGGGAGTTTTAAAGCAACAAACTAATTAAGACCAGAGAAGCATAATATAAGAGGCTCTAAGGCATTCACTTTTGTAAATATATCATTGCATATATATATATATATATATATATATATATATATATATATATGCACACCGGAGCAATTAAGCTTATAATTTCAACAAATAAATTTAACTACCCTATCTCTTTCTAATAACTGATTAGTGTCTTTTGTCAACCCAACAATATATTTTTAAATTTGATAATAAGTGGCTGAACATTGGACTCAATAACTTTTTATTATTGTCTACTTTGTTTTGAATCGCAAGAATTGACAATTGCACTTTACCTCTTACCACCTAAATGGTCTCTTCGTAGTTCCATGCTAATTAGCTTTATATCTAATTGGTAATGACATAATTTTGTGTCATGTAACATAAAACGACAAAAAGAAACTTATAATCAACTTTATAAGAATTTGACATCATATTCTCTACAGGTTGCCTTAACAACACTAAAAACCATGAAAAACATATTACATACTCTTGACCGGTATGCATACATCAAGGCATGACTATTTCAAATATTTTTCTTTTCATCTTTTTTGCTTCTTGCTAAAGATTTCATATAAAATAAAGATTCGTGATAGCATAGTTAGGAGTAATTACATAGAAAACCTCATAGTTAGATTGCAAATTGTATAAATAATAGTCAAAGTATATCTAGAATATTCCAATACTACTTTACATCTATTATGCCTAATAGAAAGTTCTACAATAAACAGTTTTGGAGTATTGAATTAAACTAAAATCGAAAAGTACAATCAAGAAAGGCCGAGAAGCCAATAACAAAAAAATAAAAATATAATTTACATAATGATGACCTAAATCACTAATACCTTCTTTTAAATGTATTATTAAAACCATTTTGTCGATTTCCGTCAAGTCCTAATGTCCCATAAAAATACTCCTTATCGATGCTAGTTTATAATTTTATCGTAAGGGATCGTTGTGGTATATTTCTTTTTTCGCCTATAAAGGGGTGCATAAGAAAAAGCTTACATAATTACATAATTCTATTGCAATATTAATGAACTTCATTGTGTCATTTATCCCTTTTTCATAGAATCTCATGCTTTTTCATGGCATCCATTAGAGGTAGAACTTTATTCATATACCATTATGGTTGAAAAGTAGTTTAAACTTGAGCTTGTCCTTTGGACAGGACACTCTTTTTTTTTTTGTTGCAAATCTTTTAAAAAAATTTGTCGCCATATCTAAAATTCTTAACATACACATTTTAGTGATAGATACCTAGAGTGGTGTATATTGCAAATTACAGCTTCATAATCAAGGCGACATTAGTTCCCATATTCATAGGTATTTATTCGTAAATTTTAACCTTTTTACTATATAGTTATGCTACAAATAACTTGATCAGGAAAATTCTGCACAACTAACTTTCAAATCCATTGACGATTCGTTTTTGAGAACCTGAAGGCTAACTTCTCATTTTGTAAATCTCATCTTAACCGCTATTCTATACGTAATTGGCGTGTAGCAAATTACGTAGGCAAAAATCAGGTAATATTGACCACATATTCGTATGCAGTCATAGGAGGGTTGTATAAACTACGGAAAATGATAAAAATAATTAGGAGCAAATGACTTACTACATTATAGTTGCCGGGATAGACTTTGATGGAGGCCCACGTGAAGAAGGCACTTCCTGAGGGATAAAAAGAAAACTAATCAAGGAGAGCAACACTGTAGAATTAGAAGGCTCTTGACAACCAAACTGATGGGCTTTGCTTACCTAAATGGTTCTGTCCTGTGAATTACCTGCCAATATCATACCTATTTGCAAACATTTGTCTTCCTCTGCATACAGTTATTGATCAGATCGAGATATGCAAGGCTTTAAGCGTCGTGGTCTGCCGAGTGTGACAGCTAGCTCATTTGTGTAGATGGAGAGAAAGCAAGGGAAAGAAAGGATAGACCATCGTAGTTGATAAGATTGTGTCGTGAGGTTTTTGTCATTGATTAGGACACCAAATTAAAGTTACCCATAAAACTGTTTGTTAAAGGAGAGTTCAAGAGAATTGGGGGACTCTCGGGATGAAAGTTGCAGCTGATTTGGCACAAAAAGAAGACTACAAAGAGCTAATGTGTCGTAAATATAAGAAGCCTAAAAAGCTTATGTGTCAAAATTTTAAGAGACGTCTTCAACTTTTTATATATATATAGATTGCAGACAAGAAATTTACTATATAAAAGATTGTATTTGAATAGAACTTTTAAAAAATTAGCATTATAAAAGCATACCTTAACAACACAGGTAGAATGCATGATTTAATATGATCAGTTTTTACTCACAAATAAGATGTGAACGTTACAATTAAAAGTCTTATAGACTTAGAATGCCTTTTCATTAACGTTTCGCGACGATATATGACAACAATCTCGTACTACTATTTAACTGAATTTAAACTTTTTAGTTTAATATTTGGAGCTTTGTAGATATAATCGTTAATTAGTATGTATCAATGATATATCCGGAACCAATATGATTTAAAAAAAGCCAGTTATTTGTAACATCACTTTCGGATTTTTGTGAGTTTAATAAGATGTGAATGTCACAATTAAAAGTCTTATAGACTTAAGATGCCTTTTCATTAACGTTTCGCAATGAAATATGACAACAATCTCATACTACTATTTAACTAAATTTAAACTTTTTAGTTTAATATTTGGAGATTTGTAGATATAATCGTTAGTATGTATCAATGATATATACAGAACCAATATGATTTAAAAAAGGCAATTATTTGTACCATCACTTCCCATTTTTTTGTGAGTTTAATCTAGTAAAGAATGTTATAACTTATTTACCGGTGATGGATATGAACCTCAATCTTCCTATAAGTATAAATGTCAACTTCACTCACATTCTTTCTTCATGAGAAACTCTTTGTATGTTATTTGTCCTGTGTATAATGAAAAGGAAAAATAGCATTGAAAGTGTTTCTATCTATACATAACTAGTGTTGCTAACATGACTTAATGAAATTACCATTGGAATATTATATTAGTGTAGCCAGGGGCTAGAAAGTGGTTAACCACAAAAACATCGTTTTGCCTAATTAATGAAACTTTAGGGAATCAAAATGTGGGACCAAAATAAAAATCGAAAGATAAAAGTCATTCTAGTAAAAAAAAAAATTACCTTTTTTAGTCATGGATATAGTTTATGCACCTTCAACTTGCTCGTAAAACTAACCTAAAGTCATTATGTTTTTATTTAAGTTCATCGATTGTCTGCATAAGATTCTCGGTGTAACCCGTCTATGAATATTACACTAACACTACCACAAAATACCTTAATTAGCGCTATCATTGCCACTACAAATGTAGTTACCTTCACCATATCATAACTTTTGCTCGTCAGTGTACTTTCATGTTTCTATCGTCAGCTTTTTTAGGTGCATCACTTGTTCAATTCAGGTTAGATCATAACTTATCAATCAGTACTGTAATGTAAATTAATATTATTTGGAAACACCTTAGTGCTACGACTACAACAACTCCAATAATAACCATCACCTCTTGCACTACCACTGTTTAGTTATGACTATCAACACCACAAGCATTAGCATACTACACGTCAACACCGCTACAGCCACATGTTATTACTACATAATTCAAATCTTACTACCAACACTCCAATTCTACAACAACAATTATCACTATCGTAATTAGCATGGCTGATCACTCGCATAATTGCATATATTACCACTCTCACACTCTCACATCTAGCACCAACATTTCGGTTATACCATTACAACCCTCGGGCCACCCAGGCTTCTCTCTTTTTGTAGTTGTTTATCTTTTCGTCTCTTTTATTCTACAAACTTATTCTCAGTTTGTCACATATTATTCTTCAATCGATTTTAATTTTTCTTGGAGATCCAATATCAATGGTTCTAAATATTTTGTTCATTTTGTGCATAACATGTTAGATGTTAAGAA
Organism: Escallonia herrerae; assembly: GCA_033070095.1. Classification (NCBI taxonomy): domain Eukaryota; kingdom Viridiplantae; phylum Streptophyta; class Magnoliopsida; order Escalloniales; family Escalloniaceae; genus Escallonia; species Escallonia herrerae. The sequence goes on along the minus strand of JAVXUP010003517.1, from coordinate 29,581 downwards.
AATTGGGGCAAAAAGACAAAAGTCATAACAAAGTTTATGGAGAAATAAGATTTCTTTAAAAAGGAAAAAAAATACCAAAACAAATAGGATGATGTTTTGCATAACTAAAAGATTGTGGTAAAAATGAAAATATACGCTATGAAAAGCTTACCTTTTAATTTGTAAAGATTACTCATTAATTTCATACATGATTTTCGTTGTTTACATTTGCGAGATTTTATTTATATTTGTGAGATTTTATTTTATTTGTTTTAACTGTTTTTAAGAAGTTAGTAGTCCAAAACGAAGCTTTTTTAGATTATGTAGAGCTTTAAAAAAAGTAGATTTGGTTTTTTTATATATATAAGATTAACAAAAGAATCATTATAAAGAATTAGTAAGTAAGGTATGATTTTCGTATTATACATTTTTGAGATTTTATATTGTTATTTAAAGTACTTTTTGAGATTTTAATAATCAAAATTAAGACCTATTGTATACGTATATTGATTAGTTAGAGTTTTAGAAGCTTTATAATTAGTTTCTTAATTTTATAAAGTTTAAAAATATTGCATAAATTATGCCTATGAATTTGTTTAATAATAAATTAAAGTAGAGAGTTAAATAGAGTAGAAAAAGAAAAGAATATCAAAACAAATAGGATTCTTGAATCTTGGACTCTAAATAAAGAGAACAACTAAGTTAGGGGACTGTCACATGCAAAGTTGAAGTAGGTAGAGTTTTAGAAGGTGTATAACTAGTTTCTTAATTTTATAAAGTTTAAAAATATTGCATAAATTATATCTACGAATTTATAATAATAAATTATAGTAAAGAGTTAAACAGAAAAGTCGGGCCAATGATCATATTAAAAAATTAGTAAATAGGGTATATTTTAGTATTTTACATTTTTTAGATTTTATATTGTTATTTTTAAGTGCTTTTGAGGTTTTAATAATCAAAATTAAGGCCTAATGTATAAGTATATTGATTAGGTAGAGTTTTAGAAGGTGTATAATTAATTTTTTAGTTTTATAAAGTTTTAAAATATGGCATAAATTATACCTATGAATTTTTTAATAATAAATTATAGTAAAGAGTTAAATTAGTTTCTTAATTTTATAAAGTTTAAAAATATTGCATAAATTATACTTACGAATTTGTAATAATAAATTATAGTAAAGAGTTAAATAGAAAAGTCGGGCCAATGATCATACTAAAGAATTAACAAGTAGGGTATGATTTTAGTATTTTACATATTTGAGATTTTATATTAGTATTTTAAAGTACTTTCGAGGTTTTAATAATAAAAATCAAGGCCTAATGTATAAGTATATTGATTAGGTAGAGTTTTAGAAGGTGTGTAATAGGTTTCTTAGTTTTATAATGTTTTAAAATATGGTATATATTATACCTATGAATTTTTTAATAATAAATTATAGTAAAGAGTTAAATAGAATAGAAAAAATAAATAGAATAGAAAAAATAAATAGAAATTTTGAATTTTATATAACTAATTCAAAAGAGTTGGACTCTAAATAAAGAGACCAACTAAGTTGAGGACTACCACTTGCAAAGTTGAAACTTACATGTCAGAAGGAGAAGACTCTTAAAAAGTCATACTTGTCGCAGAGATAGAGTTCCAAAAATCCTACATGTTGCAATTTTAAACAAAGGTTTTAGCTTTATATATATATATATATATATATATATATATATATATATATATATATATATATATATATATATATATATATAAAGTTGAAACATTTGCTTAAAAAGATGTTGGATCTCCAAGAAAAATTAAAAGACAAAAGTTACAACAAAGCTTATAGAGAAATAAGATTTCTTTAATGGTGATATCCAAGACTACGAATATTGGAAACTTGGTGCGAAAATTCAGTGGGCTTGTAATGGTGATAGAAATACGAGATTTTGTCCACGTGACAACTGTTAATCGCCGTCGACGAAACATGATTCAAACCCTAAAAAATGATGACAATTGCTAGATCTATAATTTCGGCAAATGAGCTTATCCACAATATTAAAAAAAAGGGTAGGGGAGGCCTATTTATGGCAATGCTTGATCTAGAAAAGGCATACAACAATCTTAATTGGAATTTCCTGCTTAACACGCTTACTAAAGCAGTCTTCCCCCCATCCCTCATTAACTTGATTATGTGCTGCGTTACTTCGGTAAGATATGTCGTCCTATGGAATGGATCGCCATCAAACTTTTTTAACCCCTTGCGGGCTTCGCCAAGGAGACCCTTAGTCTCCGTACCTGTTCATTTTATGCCTTAATGAGCTCTCAACTTCAATCGTCCAAGCGGAACATGATGGGACCATTAACCCACTCAAAATTATGAATCAGGGTTGGGTATATCTCTCTTGATTTTTGCGGATGGCATTCTGTTACTCGGCCGAGCCACGGCCAAAAACCGTGAAAACCTTGTGCGTATTTTTTAATGACTTTAATTCTTGGGTGGGTCTAAATATAAACTACAACAACTCAAAAATTATTTTTTCAAAAAACACACCTAGAGACACTCACCTTACTTTCCACCGCCTTTAGGGTATTGGCACAACTGAAAAGTTTAATAAATATCTAGGTGTGCCTTTAGCACAAGGCTGTCAAACGCACGCTACTTTCACTTACCTCATTGAACAGATTCGCAACAAATTAACGGCGTGGAAAGGAAAATTCCTTTCTTTTGCAGGTCGAACAATCCTCAACTCAATCCCGACAAACACTATGCAAGCCTACATGCTCCCGAACACCATCACTGATCACATTGACAAATTAAGTCAAAATTTTCTTTGGGGTCACAGTGAATCGGAACGTAAATGGTGTACCTTAAGTTGTGATGTTATCACGCAAAACAAAGCAGTGAGTGGGCTCGGTATACGAAAATTGACCACTGCAAACCAAGCAATGTTTTATGAATCTTGTCTGCTGAATTTGGCGGTAACCTCAGAACCTATGGGTCAAAGCTATCAAAGACAAATATTTTGCTTCTGATAACCATATGGCATACTGCTCAACCTCACTCCTGCTTTTGGAAAAATATCCTACACGCTAGGGATAAGCTTCTTCTAATGGGCACCAAATCTCTACTTGGCACCATCACTGGCTACCTGCGGGGTACTTCGCAATCTGTTTATAGGCCCTCTCCCTAATCACAGTGAGTCAGTTAAGCTAAGTGCATTCATTAACAATAAAGAGTGGGACATTGGCTTACTTTGGTGCAATCAATCTCCACTATTCTGCTACCCCAATATGATGATGAACCTGATGCAAATTATTGGCCACTAAATCATGGAGTTTGTTTGGTTAAGTCTGCTTGCAGTATTATCACAAACTACCAAACAGATCTTCATCATAGATGGAATTGGATATGGAAATGTGAGATGTCCCCCCCCCCTCCCCCTCGCCTCCAAAGTTTTCTCTGGAAATGCGTTCATCATGGCCTCGCGGTACGTACGCTTCAAAATGCATTGGCTGAGAAACAAAACTTGCCCTCACGGCTGTGCGAAAATTGAAATGGTCAACCACAGCCTTCGTACCCGCCCGAGAATCCAAAGTATTTGGACTCTCCTGCATTCAAGTCATAACAAATCAAATCAGGAGGGCTGCTCTTTGCGTGCGAAAATGGTGTAAAACCCACAGTAGCGATAAACAAGCCTGTGGTCCCCGAAACATACCGTGGAACACTCTTTTTGTCTTTGTGTTACCTCAGATTTGGCACTACAGGAATAAACTCGTTTGTCACAATGAAACTTTTTCGGAAAATTGTATACTGCTTAACGAATCCTATGCTTTAGCCTGGGAATACTTGTTCTTTACTAACCAGGACGATGGCCCTCCTATAGGAAAACAGATCATATTTGTTAAATGGCAACCCCCTCTTGAAAACTGGACTAAACTTAATACAGATGGGAGCGCAAATCATCGACGTCAACTAACGGGAGCAGCAGCCATTATCAGGGATCACAAAGGTAATTGAATAGGTAGATGCTCTAGACAATTTTGAACCGCTGATAGTCAAATGGCGGAATGGTGGGCGGTCAGGGATGGGCTACAACTTGCTTGGGGAAAAGGACTCAAATAGATGCTTTTGGAGATTGACGATAAACGTATGGCCACGTTAATGAACACTGATGAACCCCCCTCCCCAAATATATAAAAATTTTGGTTCTTGATTGCAGGACACTACTTAAACATACGTGACAGATGAAGACAACTCATGTATACAGAGAAACCAACTTTCGCGCGAACTTCATGACGAAACGGGCGGGAAATCAGCAAAATGGTTACCGGTGCTGGTACCATGCACCCATTTTTTTATTACCCCTCCTGTCTTTTGTTGCTAATGGGAGAGTCACCCAACGTTTGTGTGGCTCATCTTGTTAATTAAATAAGAGTTCTCCTGGTTTCTCAAAAAAAAATAATAATAAAAGGGCCTTGGAGATTCTTTTGGTGAGCAATTGCCTTCTTTCTTTCTATTTTGACTTTGTTGGCTTGCTTTGACTTCGTTTTCTTTGAGAATTCAAAAGGATTCTTTTAAAATATAGAGGTAGAGACTGGTGATCTAAGCTTAGCAACACTAGTGGCTAGGGAGGAGTCGTGCAGTGCATTCGATGATGTTGGGGACACCAGAGTACGTCGCCAGCAGCGAGAACTAACAGAGTTAGTGGATATGTACACCTTCGGAATGTGATTGCTTGAAATGACTACAGTACATATATGATTCGGTCAGTGTGACACTACCGATAAGATATATAAAAAGGTGACAACTTGGGTGATGCCTCTTGTAATTAAGAAAGTTAGTAATCTCGAGTTAAAGGCCTTTAATGAAAGATGCAAGCCACGAGAAAGACCGTCTGCAACTGATATTCAAAATTAGACAACGCAACAATGTACGGGAAGGATTTGAAGAGCACAATATATATAAATAAAAGAGAAAGTAGTTTCGCTTAAATGTAGGTTCTCATTTGGATGTCCACCGGAGGTGTGGCTTAACAACGGATGCAAGCTTATAAAGCCTCATACCTATTTTTCAAATTGTTATCCAATACAATGAGAAATATATTTGCAAGAGGATAAATTTTGGCTAAAATAAGAGATTATAACGTGACAGCGTCACCATGAGCGAGTACTTTGTCTATAAAAGAAGGTGAATAAGATCCAAATGTCGAAGACAAGAAGAGGAACGATGTATCCCCAAACCTCAAGTAGGCCTCAAAGGGAGATATTTCTAGTCCCCATAAAAAAAAAAAAAAAAGAAGCAATCTGTTTAAGACCTGAACATTGTGAATTCAGTTGAGTTTGAATGGCAAATATGTTATTTAGGCAATATCAATTTTTATGTTCCATACCATGAACAAGATCAATTATTTTTGGAAGCATAGAGGCAGAGAAAGATGAGTTACAGATTAGATGGTATTGTCGTTTGATTCTTTACAGGAGGGACTGGAGTCGGAAATACTTTTTGTGTGTAGTAGGGAAAGACCGGTGGCGGAGCCAATGGATGGCACCGGTGGGCCGGTGCCCACCTGCTCCTTCAAAAAAATTTCTTCTTATGTGGTATGTTTTATTCACAATGATAAAAGTACTCACCTAAAAATTTTAAAGTTATTTAAAATGATATTTTTTTAGTTATTTTACATGTTAAAGTATCTAAAAAATTTAGCAAAAGTTAAAAGAAATGTCCTTTTAGTCATTTAAAAAGCTAAACCTATACAAATAAACACCAAAAAAAAAAAAAACAAAGTACAAACTCCAAATAAGTAAACACATAAAGTCGATGTATTTAACCTCACACTTTAGACTTTACAAAACGACAAAGTACACCGCATTTGGGTTCTGACTGTTACACTGCAATCTCTGCCTCTGGCCTCACATGTTTTCTTCTCCCCCACCTCCGGCCAATCTACATGTTGCGTAAGATCCAATAAAATCGAGCTCCGTTTAGTGGCTTTGGGGTAAAAATTGCTTCTGTCGATTGGCATTACAATGGAAGGAGGTTTTCTATCTTGTTTTTGATATGCCTGAATCAAGTTGAAGTGCTGCTTGTTGGCTCGTGGCAATTTCACGATGCACTCCTTGCTTGTATTTTAACACCCGAAGGTCATGACAGTAATTTTCACGGTGAGATCCGTGTTTGGAACTTATAATTTGCATGTTTAACTGCAGTAGCAATTGAGCCTTTAACACCCAAATAATTATCTGTTGAGCTTCTACTTGAGCTATCTAGACAGAAACAAGAGAATTCGAATTTCACATTTCCATTAGTCTGAAAGTGGACTTAATTCCATGAAAATTTAACTTTTGCCGATGTAAAAGCATGGACAAACATATTGTGGCATGAGATTTGGAATATTCATCTCGCTGAATCTTTAAAAAAATAAAAAAAAATCAAGTGCCCACCTCGCTCAATGTTTATGGCTCCGCCACTGGGAAAGACCCGTGGGTATACTTCAATTCATCAGCAACACTGATGACTGAAAAGAGCAACTCCGTCTTTCTTTCTTCTACTTGGTAGGAGACTACAAATCCAATAAACCGATGAGCACATACACAATATTAGGATTTGATGCCAAGGAAAGTGGGTTTGTACCTACGTGGAGGTGCCACAAAGGCTACAGTCCAAGTCAGCTTCCAAGTATGTAAAGTGAGAGACAACAAGGACGGAGTAAGGGCAGAGAACAAGGCTTCCCAGATAGGCTGTGAGGAGTGGCAGTGCCGCGGAGACGAGGCTCAGAGGAGCAGGGCCGGCAGTTGACAGTCCAAGTCAAGGTCCGAGTCGGGGTCCAATGCTACGGTCCAAAGTTATGTTTCTCTCACTAGAATCCAAGAACTCCCAAATTCTAGAGTGAGAAAGTGATTTTGTAAGAATGAGCCAAAAGTTCATTTTTGAGTCGTAAAGTTCACTATTTATAGGAAACAATATGCTTATGTCATAAAATGCCACATGTCGTTCCCTGGGAGTGACACGTCATCAGGGGTCCCAAAATGCCTGTTCTCCATTCGACTGCCGGTTCCCAAATTTGCGTTGCCTGCCCCACACAGCATCGTTCTACCTATCTGAGAAGACTGACCACACCATGACAGCATGATCAGAGTAAGCCCGTTGCCCTAGCCACCGATCCAAGCCCTTACTGAATCCCATAAGGTGCGTCAAGAGATGTGCAGAGAACCTAACAACTATGAGGGTTGCCCCTCTAGCCAACTGTCAGACGGACTAGGCATGATGCCCTCTGAGGACCTACTCCCATCCTGGAGTGACCCATGGGTCATTGTCCTGGTGGTGCCGACGATCAATGGTAGCATGAGTGGACATGCTCGCAACTCAGTGCTCAGAGTCCGTGGCGAGGGGTCCTCATGCCGGAGCTCCCCGTGACTATGACGGCGATGGCTTTAAGGTTGTGAGCCCATCCCGTGGCGACAATGACTATAAGCTTATGAGTTCATCCCGCTGTGAGGGGTCCTCGTGCCAGAGCCCCCGTGATTGTGACGACGATGGCTTTTAGGTTGTGAGCCCATCCCGTGGCGGCGATGACTAAAAGGTTGTGAGTCCATCCCGCTGTGAGGGGTCCTCGTGCCGAAGCCCCCCGTGATTGTGACGGCGATGGCTTTAAGGTTGTGAGCACATCCCGTGGCGACGATGACTATAAGGTTGTGAGTCTATCCCGCTGTGAGGGCTCCTCGTTCCAGAGCCCCCTGTGAGTATGACAGCGATGGCTTTAAGGTTGTGAGCCCATCCTGTGGCGGCAATGATTATAAGGTTATGAGCTCATCCCGCTGCGAGGGGTCCTCGTGCCGGAGCACTAGGAACGGAGCCCCCCAGAAGCATGTAACATGATTGTGGCGCATGGGCGCAGTGCCAACAGCATTAGACAATACCTGGTGCCGTGGGCACATGTCATGGAAGTGGCGACGGGCACAGTGATGAACGTCGCGGCGACAACACCTGGTGTCGTGGGCACGTATCATGAGAATGGTGCACGGGTGCGACGACGAACGTCGCAGAGACGGCACACGGGCGCGCGTCGGCTGTCCTGAAGATGGGATGTGAGTTCAGTGTGCCTGTTATAACAAAATAATGATACTCAACATGTAGTAATGACAAAATTGGGAGTGATGGTATGCGGTCGTCGGTGACGGGTCATTCTGCGGTAGCGCGCGAGTTTGGGTGACGGGCATCGCGGGAGCTGTGCATGGTCACAGGCGACAGATGACGGACGTCATGAGGTTGATGTACGATGGACGTCGCGAGGATGATGTACGGACGTCCGTAAACATTGCGGAGGTGCAAAGACTCGAGAAAACAAGTGCGAGAAGGAGGGGAGGCCATAGTCCAAAATTGGGGAAAGGCCAAGGCCACCACCCCTGGGGAGGCCGAGGCTGACCCCTTGGATAGGCCGAGGCCGACCCTAGGGGGTGGCCAAGGGCCCAAGGCCAATGGCCAACTCCCATGAAGGGAGGCCAAGGCCACTCCCCCTTTCGCTAAACTGCGGGCACACCGACGGTATGTGTTTTAATGGGTAATGACAGATCCGAAAGTTGCATTATGACGAGCATGTCGATGAGAGTCGTATCGATGTGACGAACAAGGTGTCAAGGTCAGATAGGAAGCATACGGAGTGAACAAAGTGCGAAAAGGACCGTGCAAAAAGTGAAAAAACGGGGGGGAAGGCCGAGGCCGACCCCCTATGGAGGCCGAGGCCGACCCATGGCCTTAAGGGAGGTCGAGGCTGGCCCCATGGGGTTGGCCAAGGCCTTTTCCCCTTGACCCCGTTGCCGCGGTTGCACCGTCGGTCGACATTTTTTATGAAAAGGTGTTCGGGTGGTCTCGGTGCGACGGTCGTGTTACCGCGAGTGACATTAATGTGAAGTAATCATGCCTAAGTCGCGTACAAGGCGCGCAGAGCAAAAAATACACGTGACTTGAGTGTGCACGCGCTGACCGGTTCGATGCGTTGGAAAAATGACTGTTGTATCCGTCGACGTGTTTGCGCGAAGCGGGACCCCCAGTGTGCCCTTGGGTACGACCAGAATAGGTTGGGAACAAGATCTTCTGAATGGAAAGCAACGGGCACTGTTGGTTTTAAGCAGTTATGTGCATCTGTAGGACGCTTGAGAGATCATTGCATCAAGCTTTGGCGACCAATGGTATGCTTAAGAGACCAATTTACAGCCTCTAAAAGAGGTGGCAATGGACCGGCCCAGCGAGCTAAAGGAGAAAACAGGCTAGACGGGGCTTCGGGCAGTGGGAACTAGGCTAGGATAATTGGAGGAGATTAAGGCTCAATCCAAGCCCAAGCCCTAGGCCATAACTATATAGCCGAGCTTGGGTCAGGCCCGGGCCTGAATAAAAATATATTTTTTTAAATTCTTTTTATTCATGTTTTATGTTACGAAAAAAAAATAACTTTAATTTGTTCATAAGCCTTCATCCTTTTATCCCGGTTTGGGACTGACTACTTGTAAACATATAAAGGATTGACTTTTCAAAAAAATGTGAAAAAATATTTATTTTACATTTTGATGCGCATTGTTTACTTTAAATACACTTAAACTGTTTGAAAATAATTCACGGCAAAAAAGTAAATTATATTTTGAGAAATAAATTATTCTAAAAACTTTGAGAAATGGAGAAGAAAAGGAAATTAACTAATTATCCGAAAGATCTTTAATGCTCAAACTGATGCTCCGGAGTATCATCAACCAGTTTATCTTGCTCCCAATATTTTGTATCAAGATAATTCTTCCAACATATACATAACTCGAGTGACTCGGGGTTAAGACGACTACTCTTGTCATCCAATACCCTCTCGCTCATTGAAAATGCTGACTCTGAAGCAACCGTGAAGGTTTGGTAGTACATCCAGGACAATTTGGAATATAGTTTTATAAATTTCTTGATTTTTTTTCAAAAAAGTTAACAAATTAAAATTGATCTACTCTTCCATTGGTAAAAAAAAAAATAATGATCAGTATTTACATAAAAATCAATTTCACTAAAAGAGAAAAAAGTAGACGAACCTGCAGAACTAGCCACTGGCGTTTGTTTTGCCACTAAATGTTCAAAGCCTTTAAGATATGACTCATAATATATTTCACCGCTTAACGATGTAGCTCGCCTGCACACGCCAGTGAAATTTTGATATAGGTTATACAGACTTTAGCCTCATCCGTGTAGCATTTGTCTGGATATTTCTACTATCGTGACACTATCTCCATGCAACTTTAATCTAAGATCCAAACAAGTGGCGACAAAAAAAGTAATAGGCAATTTTGCCAGATATTTATTAAACTTATGTGCATCTATTCTACTATTTCCTTGAAGGGTCCTATATATCTTCATTTCGTTAAAATTGAAGCAATTTTTAGAATTTCTACTATAACGATAGGGGAGGTGAGATAGTACAAACTAGACAATAAATTGGTAGACGTGTAAAATATCTTTGGATTAGTGTACAGCCATCTGTCATTCTTTGTGAGTTGGCAAGTCTTGTGAAAACAAGCTTAGTAGGCAGTGTGTATACACTTCTTTATATATCCAAACATTTAAAAGCATATGAACCTATGCATGACACTTGTAAGTGATCTCCTACGAGACAAACCATATTGGACACATAAACCTTTAGTTTGATGTATTCTCGAACCCGAACTATTAATATACGCTACCATACCCCTCTTTTTGTGAAGAATATCTCCTACAGCAGCTAAACCATATAGTTGGTGCTGATGTGCATGCGGCCGAAGGCTATTGGAAGGTTATTTAACAGCAGATAGAGCGATGTGGGTGCATGATTGGAAAGAGGATAGCTAGGGATGTCAAAAGGGCCAGGCCGCCCGCGGGCCACCCTGGCCCGGCCCTAAATGTGAATAGTGCTGGCCCTAACCTGTAGGGCCTGGGGCCTGGGCTAAGGCCAAGCCTAATATTTCTAAAATTAGCCCGGCCCGACCCTTGGCCTGTTTCTGGCCCTCTTTTCGGCCCTCTTTTAGGCCCTATTTTGGCCCATCCCTTTGGCCCTAAATCTGACCCTAAACCATTTTGAGTCATTTTTTTTTTCTTTTCCCTTCTTTCTCGCACATCATTCTCTCTACACCTCATATTTTACTCTTTTATTTTAACTTTTTGGACATGCACATTTCTTTATATTTACTCATGTGAAAAGATTGTCTTTTTGCGAACAAAATTACTCTTTGTTGCTAATCAATATTCTCAAATAGAGTAAACGTAACGTAAAGTTCTAAGGCACTTCATTAGTCATGAGAGAGATATTGAATGGTGTAGGGCCTATCAATTTTATTTATTTTGTGAATTAGTATTTTTGCAACACAAAAAAGAAAGAAAAAAAAAAGAGGGCCTGGGCCCAGCCCTAGGCCCGGCCCAGTTTACAAGGCCCGAAGCCCTAAATGGCCTAGCCCTTTTTCTGGCGGGCTGGGCTGACCCGACCCAAGCCCGGCCCTTTGACACCTCTAAGGATAGCCTTTTAGCGAAACTTGATCCTACAATAGGCTGGGGCTTCAAGATGTCCAAATAAGAACATCCACGCCCATGGCGAGACGAGCCGTTTATCATTATGATAAGTTTCAAGTGGAAGTGCAGTGATGTATGTAGCTGAGGCATCCTAACACTTCGATAGGCAAGAGGTGTAAGCACCACGAGGTGTGAAGCGATCTCGTACTCTCTTTCGGAATAGAAAAAAAAAAGGCCTCCGCCCTCAATTGGTACGGAGGCTCTACGGGCAATAGCCTCGGGTCTAAATACATTCATCAGAGGGTATGCCACCATGGTCCAAAAATAGTGGGCAAGAAGCTCTCTGCATTTCTTGTTTGTATGGCATTCCTATACCTCTAAAATATCGGCGAGCCTTTTGGCTTCCCCTCCAACAATTAAATTAACTATATGGCAAACACATGAAATTCAAAATAATTTACCATCAAGTACAGGTTAAAGGCTCGTCTAAGACTTCAAAAACAGTTATATTGTTAGAAGCATTATCAAAATTGATACTCGTAATCTTGTCCTTATTTTAAATGTGTTACATGTACGGATTATAATATTAGCAAAGTTAACCACATCATGCAAAAAGGAAAAGAGTTCAAAATCGAGGATTCTCTTATTTATAGTCCAATCAAAATCAATCCAATGGGTCTTCACACAAGCATAACTTACTACAGTAAAAGGAGATTTCCAGACATCAGAAGTAAGACTAACTCTACCATCAAATTTATCAAAATAATCAATCAAGCTTGCTTTAATGGCATTATAATGTCTAAGTGCATCAGACCTAGTTGTGTTTCTATGAACCTTTTTTTACAAAGGTTACACGTAAGTATTCATATATCTAGAGTGCTTAACATTATCGGCAAAACTAAAAGCTTGTTTATCGTGAACAATAAATTCCGCAAGACCGTCTCTTTGGTCTCGCTGATTATAAATAAATAACTTACTGTCAAAATATAACTGTGTTTGGTTACAATCGACATGGCCTTGATGAGGTGCGCACATCTAGTAATGCTTATTAAGATTTCCATTACCACTACCACACGAAAGTAATTTATCACAATACTTACATTGAGTTTTTCAAACGCCATTAACCATAATATCATCAAAATGATTTTAATACTGAGCTTTCTTTTTTTTTTTTCCTTTGGACTTTTGAAAGACTAGCGGCAAGATTGTTCGGTCCTTCATTGTGATGATCGCTCATTAGGATAAAATTCTATTATGGAGTAGTAGTGTCGCCAACCGAGCTGCGTCCTTAACTGAAATATTGGGTATCTTGCGAAGGTATATATTCAAATCTGAAATATTTTGGTTAAACTACCAATTAGCTTGGCTATCTATACCCATTAGTGGCAGATCTTGAAAATATGATAGCCACCACACACACACAAAAGCATTAACACAAACATAATATCCATAAAATACCACCAACAACAATAGATCTAGTTCCACCACAACGCCAGATCTAGCACCACTACAATGTTACCCACCTCCAAACACACACTCGTGTCGCACCAAATCATCACCACGCAACCTGTGGCACCACCACAGTCATCCACCGCACTTCGCCACACTGCCGGTGACTAGATCAGGCTATCATTTTCGCCATCAGCAAGCATCACCACCGCCAACCATGGTTTTAAGGACCCGTCGGCATAGATCTATGAACAAGATAGATCCCGGCATTGGTTTTGAGGGCTTGGTGATGGTTTTGAAAAAATCCATCGCCAACCATGGTTTTGAGGGCCCAGATCTCCACAATCTGACCCACCAGCGCCGAAGACACATATCAATTGGACTCCGCAGGCATGGTGGTGGCAAAGTTCCCGGGCAATCAGAGTAGGGCCTTGGCACGACGGAGAATCTGGAAGCGACGGTTGGCTGCTCCGGGGGAGGCAGTGGGACACGATCAAAGGTTGGAGGGTGTTGTCGTGTAGTGGGGTCACCAGCAATATTGCTGGAGTGTGTTGCCAGGTCGCGAGTCATGGTGGCCGCGGTGGTGGTCTGTCAGTAAGGTGAAGGGACGGTGCTATTGGTGGGTGGCTGTTGGTAGGGCTGTTGGTGGTCGTGTTTATATTGGTCACTAGTGCGAGTTGCCGGTCGCTGGTGTGTGTGTGTGTGTAACAGGCGTGTTGGTGGTTGTGTGTATGAGGGAGTGAGTGAGTGGTGAGCGAGTGAGTGAGTGTGTGTGTGTGTGTGTGTGAGAGAGAGAGAGAGAAAGAGAGAGGGGTAAATTTATTTGTTTATGAAGGGTATCAGGGTCTTTTCATTTGTTTTATTAACTTCGTTAACTGAAAAATAAAAATGTGTCGCTTAGTATACTAAAAAAAAGATAGCAGGAGTTGAAAATAGTTTAGGGTAAACCTCAGGAGTGTCGTGTATAATTTACCAAATTTTTAAAAATTATCTAGCGGCTCTACTGTGTCGCTATCTATTTTTTATAGCCAAATAAGATATTTTTTAATGATGTTAATGTCTTTTTTGTCTCACGATATGTGATATATATATATATATATATAATACACTTTTTAAAATCTTATGGTGTACTATATTTTATAAGCTGACCCAACCTTGGTTCAGGTTACTAAGCTACCCTACAAGAAATGAGACTTTTAGCGACGGACTTTTAGCGACGGAATCTAAAAAGAGCATTCAGCGACGGGTTTCACTGTTGGTAAAAGTCTGTCGGCAATCTACAAGAAAAGATGATCTTTGCGACGTTTTTTAGCGACGGAAGAGATTCCGTCACTAAATGATCTTATACCGACGGATAGTTCGGTCGGTAAAATTCTGTTGTTAAATACTATTACCGATGGAATCAACCGTCGGAAAAAGTTTTTGGCCACAACTTTTGCCGGCGATCTTTTAGCGACGGTACTTCCATCGCTAATGTAAGATCCCAAAAATTCGGAACATTAGACACTCGCTCGATAACTACACTAAGACAATAACATCCTCAAACTCGAACAAATGAACGACTATTATCAGAACAACTAAACCAATAATCATATTCTCAGTAGATTACCATCAATATAACATGAAATCTAAGTCTGAAAAAATCTTTAAATAACAGTATTAACCCACTGATAAGTCGTACCTCAAATATGTAGCCGATTCCTATAGGTACTTAAGCATCAATGCCTCAAACCAAATGATGTACCTGATGTTAGAGGTGTCAAATGGGCCTGGCTTGGGCAGGCCCAGCCCAAGCCCATCGGGCCTCCAACAAACCGGGCCAGGGCCGGGCCAGAATGAGGGAAATCTGGGCCCAGTCCAAGCCAGGCCCTAGACCCAACATCTTGGGCCGGGCCCGGGCCCAATTTTTTTTTTGTTATTCAAAATACACCTTAGTTTTAAAAAAAAACTGAAAAGGCCATTTTTTAGGCCAAATCTGGGCCATTTTACGGCCGGGCTGGGCCAGCCCGCGGCCCGGCCCATTTGACACCTCTACCTGATGTATACCCACTACGCTTTTGCTGCGGACTAATATCTAATCACTACTGTGGTTCAACTAAAATATTAAAGTTTTCACTAACGATCTTCTGACTCGTTCTAAAGTCTACAGAATCATAACCTGGCTCTGATACCAACTGTAACATCCCAGAATTTTCAAAAACGTTAACACTCAATCGATCGATAACACTAAGAAAATAATGTCCTCAACCTCAATAAATAATCCATCAATTGTCAGAGTAACTAAATAATCCATCAACTGTCAGAGCAACCAAACCATTAATTTTAAGTCTTAGTAAACTATCGTGGGTGAAATATCAAATTAGGTCATACAAATTTAAATAATAACGTTCACCCACGTAGGGGCTCTAATGATTAATACTAAGATCAAATGTCTTTTTACGCTCAGCTCTAATCAACACAGGCAACCTCAACCTAATGCTGGTTGTCGCTTGCGGAATGGAAATCAAAGGAGAGTGAGCTTTCAAGAGCCCAGTAAAGTCGATCAAAGTCTAAAAAAATAATTAAAAACGATTCGGACGATTTTACATATAAGCCAAATACAAACTTTAAAAATGGAGAACAGAACGATTCAAACAATTTTTTTTCTATATACAACCAAATGATAATTTTAAAAGGATCTTCAAAGAAAACCACAGCATTTCAATATAAACATATGGATGAGTATCAACTCAGTTTCCTTAAATCAATAACCATTTTTAAAACACTTGAAGTGCAATAAAACATAAATAGGAAACATTGAACATGAGCAGTACAATAGCAAAGTCACCTCGGCAGTGCTCGATATGCTTTACATACGAATATGTACACTGTCTAGTCCATCTAGGTACTAGTTAAACTCATCCAACAGACCATCCTTATAACGCTAACAATACAGACCATCCTTATGGCTCCTAAGTTACTAACTTATATCAACATTGAGAAGCAATAAATACCTTTGAAAATATTCAAAGAAGTTAAACACAATTCAAAACATTTTACAATGACTGGATTAAATAAACAGATGAGAATAACGAATTTCAAACGATTACTATCAGGCTCAAACACTACAAGAATTTTGGTATTTAGCGACTGCGCTCTGCGGTCGCTAAAGGCCTCTCGGCGGTCGCTAAAGGTGTTTTGCGACAGCAGAAAAGCGGTCACTGTAGCCCAAGTCGCTAAATTTTAGCGGCCAATATCTAGATGCGGTCACTAACTTTAGCGAACGCATTGAGTATATTTAGCGACCACAACGGAGGTCGCTAAATACTTTTTAGAATTTTAAATATTTAATATTTAAATATTTTTTATTTAAATATTATTATATTTTGCGACCGATTTAGCGACCGCCATGGGCGGTCGCTAATTTTTTAATATTATTTTTTAATTTTTTATTTTGAAATATTTATTTAGCGACCACTATGCACATTAATTTAGTGACCGCACATAGTGGTCGCTAAATCTGATTTTGAAAAAAAAAATTGCAGGCCAAATAGCCTGTCCAAAACCTGTCGCAATACCAATATCAATTCACATCCAATACACTACCAACCTAAAAAAGGATTTAACCTCAGTTGAAATGGTTTTGAATGAATGCGTTGAAAGCTTTCAACGCATTTATTCAAAATTGTTTCAACCCCCTACCCCGCATTCATTCAAATAACTTGTCGTATTCATCAAAATATAGATAAACATATGCATTAAAATAAATATAATTCATACAGTTAAGTACCTATGATCAATTAAAAACAAGCAAAGAAAAAGAGAAACAATATCTCATTTAAACGAGGATTAGCCATCAGCATGCATTGCAGCTCTTTCTACATGTTCCGTAGTAATCAGGAGAACCAGTCATGAAGATGGGATTCCTTTGACACTCGCCAATAGCAGCCCACTGTGGACAGCTTTCTTCTTCATCAGTGCAATCACTATCATCTGCTTGGAACTGGATTGTTTGGACATCACTGGCTTTCACATGGAAGAATTTGGTGGCAAACCACAACTCACCATCTAGGACAGGGCATCTGGCATGGGAGCTGCTTTGGTCAGGAGTTGTATTGGGATGGAGATTGAAGAAAAGAAGTGCATTCCCTCTAGTAGGCCTCAAGGCATAACTACTCTTTGTACAATCAGACAAAATCTTGTTCTTCATTTGAGAATTCCCCAACTGTGCATCACAAGTAAATATTGAATTGCAAACCAAAGAATAACAATTGTAAAAATATATACAATAGCGATAGTGATGATAGTGACAATGAACAGGGCATGATGGTAACAACACACAGAAGTGAATGTCTGTGGCAGCACATTGACACTTGATCGCACATCTTCTGTTGATACTCTCATAAACTTACGTAAGTGCCATTAATGCATGTATAAGTATAATGCATAAGGTACAACACTTTGAAAGAGCCAAGTAAAAATTATATGTCGCCACCAACTTAATATAAATTGTAATGGCAGCAATAACAATCAACAGGAAGACTCAAAGAGAAAAAGGGATAGCAATTAGATCGTGCAGAAAGATTCTCTCTAACCTCCGACTCTGGAAAGAGGATCTGACCTCCCTGACTGACATTCAATAGATACAAGATAACTGTTGCCATTACAGGTTTGCTGAATCTAGATTTATTACCAAAGTAATGGTACTGCTGCTTGGCTTCTTCAGTTCCTATATGCTGAGCCTGTAAAGGTTTACCATACTGTGAAATACGACAAAACATCAACCAAATTACATAATAACCCCAAGAAAGGTAGACCATATGAAGTAAAGCAACTGCAGGACTCTAAGAAGCATGACCAAGGTAAAATGGGGAGAACCTTTGGGAACAAAAATCTAAGCTGAAATCCTTTCCTCAATCCTCGCAACTGTTTTATCCTAAAAATCACAGAAGTCTTTATTCTAGTGGGACTAGTGAGAATTTCACAGTAACATACAACAACCGATGGACATCACTTGGACTGTGTTTCCATACATACTGAACCAGTTACACGATCATACAAAAATTTAACTCGTTTAGAGTATGAAAGGCAGGAATTAATAAAGAAGTAGGACTGAATAAGAAAAAATGAGATAAAAATCAGACTCCATATTAAGGCATGAGTTTTGCATCAAAGAAGCAACGAAAACCACGATTAAATTGTGAGTGAAACGATCTTACAGCATCTGGCAACCTTTTTCTAATAGAAAGCATACATATAATATATAAGCAGGGGTGAAACTGCCCTCCAAGATAATATCGGAAGCAAAAAACCAGCTTTAACATTAAAATGCTTGCAAGGACACAAAATGGAACTTTGTCTTTGGTTCTTCTACCCCATGACCAGTGAAAGCTAGAAACTCAATTGGAATTCAAAACTATCTAATCATTCGATCATATAAATATAATTTTTTTTGGCAGGAGCATACTAATGAAGACAATCACAATTTCTTAATGTCAAGAGGCCTTTTATGACATTAGCACAAAAACATGTCATTCCACAATGTAGTGTTATTCCTAGTGCTTTTAGTTGTAATGCACACAAACTGCATCCAACCAAATTCCTGTTCCATTTAAAATTTTCAAAGCGAAATCCAAACTCCACATAGCAATCAACCTTAAATTCTACTTACTTAATGGCCAACTAAAGCCCCAATCTTTAGTTTCAAGAAGAAGATGAGAACCCTAAATTCACAAAATCCTTGGGGAGGTTAACATGGATAAAGCTCTCACTCACGCATATCAAAATACACGCATCAAAAAGTAGAATTCATAAATTGCAAGTAAGATTTCAAAAACAAGGGCAAAAGAATGATACCCATCAGTAGAATTAGTAAAATTAAGCTAAAATGGCGAGAGAACTGAGATGGTTTCTTACGTTTCTGCCAAAAGGATAGAGAAAGAAGATGCGAACACCACAATAAAGAGAATTGTGAGACGGATTGCCATAGAGCTACTGCCACTACCGGGAACAGTGGCAGTAGTGGCGGCGTGGGCGGTGGGGTGAAGGATTGACGGTGTTGTCATCGCAGGTGGATTGTCGGCAGCTCGTCTAGGGAGAACAGTGACAGCAGCAGCGGCGTGGTGGCTAAGCTGGGCTTGCCGGCGGGTTCGCGGCGAGGTGGGCTCACCGGCGAGGAAAGATTCACAGTGAAGTCGTCGTAGGTAGAAAGAAAGAGAAAGAGAGAGAGAGAGAGAGAGAGAGAGAGAGAGAGAAATTAGGGCACATTTTATAGTGCCTAATTTAGCGACCGCGTGATCGGTCGCTAAATACGGTCGCTAAATTAGCGACCTATTCTAACTGTCGCTAAATGAGGTGTCAATTTTTTTATATGACAATGCCACATTTTGGCTAAACCTAGCGACCGCCACAAATAGTGGTCGCTAAGTTATGATTTAGCGATCGCCTCGAGAAGAGGTCGCTAAACACTACAAGAAAAGGCGTTTTTTGCGACGGAGTTTTAGTGACGGCATAGTTTCCGTCGCTAAAATGAGTTTTACCGACGGAAACCTCCGTCAGTAAAACTCCGTCGTAAAATATTATTTAAGCGACGGATTTATTCCGTCGCAAAAAACTCCGTCGGTGAAAAGGCATTTTACCGACGGAAACCTCCGTCGGTAACACTCCGCCGTGAAATATTATTTAAGCGACGGATTTATTCCGTCGGTACAAATAGGTCTTCACCGACGGACTTTTAGCGACGGAATAAATCCGTCGCTAAAAGTCTATTAAATTCACAGATCTGCTTCTCTCTTGGAAAATCCCAAAACCCAACTTCCCTCTACCCCGGCGGCGACCTCCCTCGACACCGGCGGTGACTTCCCTCAACCCCGGCGGTGACCTCCCTCGACAACGGCAACCACCTGCAACTCCGGCGACCACGGGCCCTCACCTCCGGCAGATCTGTGAAGAGAAGAGAGACTACCCCGGCGGCGACCTCCCTCGACACCGACGGTGACTTCCCTCGACCCCGGCGGTGACCTCCCTCGACGACGGCGACCACCTGCAACTCCGGCGACCACGGGCCCTCACCTCCGGCAAATCTGTGAAGAGGAGAGAGACTGAGAGAGAGAGAGCAGCGTCGACCACCGGGACCACCGGAGACAACGGTTTCTCACCTCCGGCAGTATTTCTCGTGAGGTAAAGTTCTTGTCTTCCTCTCTATTTGCTCTACGCTATACCTTCTGTCTTCCTCTTATACATGTAAATTGCTGTGAAAAGTTAAAGATGATTTTAGATTGTTAATTGTGCATTGAGTATTTGAGATGTTGAGATTATTGACGGAGGATGGGACCCAATTGGATTGAATGTGTGATTTTTGTTAATTTTTATTGCATTAAGCATTTGAGAATTGAGAATTGAGATTGTTGACGGAGGATGGGACCCAATTGGATTGAGATACCTGTTAGTTAGCGCAGACACGGACACCACGTCTGATCGACGGTGTCCGACATTTAAAAAACAAATTAACGTATGCCGATGTGTCTGGAGGTACGTGTCGGTGGGCGTCGGACACGTGTCCGGAGGCGTCGGACACGTGTCGGTATGTGTCGGACATGTGTCCGGAGGTGTCAGACACGTATCGGACACCATATCGACACCCTATATGAGGTGTCGGAATTGAGGTTGTTGACGGAGGATGAGACCCAATTGGATTGAGATACATGTTAGTTAGCGCAGACACGGACACCACGTTTGATCGACGGTGTCCAGCATTTAAGAAACAAATTAACGTATGCCGATGTGTCTGGAGGTGCGTGTCGGTGGGCGTCGGACACGTGTCCGACGCTGTCGGACACGTGTCCAGAGGCGTCGGACACGCGTCGGTATGTGTCGGACACGTGTCCGGAGGTGTCAGACACGTATCGGACACCATATCGACACCCTATATGAGGTGTCGGAATTGAGGTTGTTGAATGTGCATTAAATTTAGGTTAGTTAGGTTAATGCGACATTTTTAGCATGCACCCTCTGGAATCTAATCGTGGCTCCAGCGCTGGTTATAATTAGCCCTAATTAGTCCTGATTAACAATATTTTAGTAAATCAATTAACCCTAATTAGCTCTAACGAGCCTAATTAGTTTTAATTAACCCTAAGAACCTGATGAAATTCAAATTAGCTGTAATTACCTCAAATTAGCCCAAATGAACCCAAAACCCGCGCATATTGATTGTAGTTAGCCTAATTAGTCATAATTTGCACTAACATAACCCAATTACGCCTAATTAGCGCTAGTTAGGACTAATCAACACTACTCGGCACCATCAAAACCCTAATTAGGACTAAATAACCCTAATTAGTCCTAATCAACCCTAATTAGCGATAATTATCCGAAACTAGCCCTCATTAACATTAATTAGCCCTAACATAACCCAATTAAGCCTAATTAGCCCTAATTAGGACTAATCAGCACTACTCAGCAAAATTAAACCCTAATTAGGACTACATAACTCTAATTGCGGATCCAGGTTGGGACGCCAAGAGTAAGAGCGGGACTGAGAACAGACAGAACAAAGATCCGACGCACACGGGGGGGTCGGTGCCACACGACATCGTCCGACACAAGAACGCGGTCGAGCACCCGGATCTGGAGGACGATGAGGTCGTAGCTCTGACGTATAATCAGACGCACGTGCGGAAGAAGGACAAGGACGAGACGCACCGGGCGGGCGACTATATTTCAGATATTGCCCGGCGGATCGATGTGAGTCAATTTATTTAAGTTAATGTTTTTTCTTTCTATCCTCAATGTCTGTTTCGTTAATTAATGCCCTAACATATCGTTAAACCACTATTTTTGCAGGCCTCGTATGAACAGCTAAGGGGGTCCGAGCAGCAGTCCGGACAGCCATCAGCGTCCACTAGTACGGCTGCGAGTACTGGGGGGTTGAAGCGATGGCTGGATACGCCGGAGGTCGTGAATCGGCCGAAAGGCCGCATACGCGGCCTGCCTAGCACGACTGCTCGTGCCGTGATAGGAGCGTCCTCACCCCCTACTGCCCCTCCACAGACACCGGCTCCTCGGCCTCAGTTGGACGACGAGGAGATCCAGCGCATTGCTACAGTGGTGTGCCGGATGATCAGGGAGCAGGGCACTGTTGGACAGGCCGCCCCGGCCCCGGATCAGCAGGATCCAGATCCGGGACTCGGGAACCCCTGATGAGCCCCTTCCCGTGCCCGTTCCTAGCTTCCCCCCCCCCGTGCCCGGCTTGTACTCTTCTCCTCTCTCCTAACCGGCTATATCCGGTTCCCGGCTTGTACATATATTGTTGTTTTTTATTATAAATATTTTTTATAATTGATTATATATATTTCTTTCTGTATTGATTATTGCGCGTTGTTGTTGAGATTTGAAAATTGTATTACAGGTCTGGGTAATTGAAAAATAAAAAAAAAATTGACTTTTGGCGACGGAATATTCCGTCGCTAAATAGTTTTTTAGAGACGGAATATTCCGTCTCGAAAATATAAATCCGTCGCTAAAAAATATAATTCGCGACGGAATATCCGTCGCTAATTAAAAATAAATCCGTCGGTAAAAATGACATATTTAGCGACGGATTTAAAAATTCCGTCGCTAAACTATTAGTGACGGGCTTTTACACGAGGGATATTTAGCGACGGTAAATCCGTCGCTAATTATTTTAGCGACGGATTTTTGGCTTTTAGCGACGGATTACCCCGTCGCTAAAACCCTGTTTTCTTGTAGTGAAAGACCCTGTTTCTTGTAGTGAAATTAGTGTTTCATGGACAGTTTCGAAAAAATATCTTTTATATCAAACATAAAATCGAATCAATGTAGTTTGTAAGACTATTTTATAAGCAGCTGAAAATAGAATAACGAAATAGGGTTTGGATAGAATTCCTTACCTCGGTCCAAGTAAAGTAATGCTATTAACCTCGATCCAATTAAGTCCTCTGAAATAACCTAAATTGGCAAATTCATTTCTTAGAAAATAATATACACCACTATACTATAAACATAATAATAACTACCCACAGCGTCCTCACTCTCACTTCGAAATCGCTCAACTCAAACCGCGCCTCGCATGCGGCCAACCTAACCAAAAATTCTGTACACTCCTTAACGCATAACAATGCCCCAAAGTCATAATAAATTACAAAAAAACTCTTTTATAGCTTAAAACTTTATAAAAAGTCAAAATATGATTTTTCTGAATTTTTGAATATATTTGAATTAAAATAATTTTTTTAATGCAATAAAAACTCATAAATTACCATAATTTCTTCCAGATGTAAAATAAGTCTCATAATTTTTTTACTAACTTAAAAATATGTTTAAAATTATATAAATTTAAATCAAAAATTAAAAGGCATTAAAACTATTTTTAAAATATTCATTTTGCTAAAAATAATGCAATATGGAAACCATAGCAAATCAACCCCAAAAATCATTAAACTTTTACTGAGACTTTATTATACTATAAAACATTACTATAATTTTTCCCAAAACATTTTCAAGGTTTAAAGTCTCCAAAAGAATTTTACAATTCTAAGTTTACAGAAAATATTAAAAATACATATTATTTCAAAAAATTATAAAATTTTACCAGAATTTCTAATACGGTCTAACGTATTATACTAAAAATTAACGATAATCGAGCGTTAACATGTACTCGTGTCAATCTAAAGCTAACCCAAATTTACTCATTCCGTACTTTTCTTCTTTTTTTTCCTCCTTAATCTCTAAATCAAACTCACATCAACACAAGCCTCACTCAAACTGACTCACTAACTCGTAACTCACCTTATTTACCAAGCACACATACACACACACACACACAAGCACACGGCACTTACACTCACGTATACACACAATACACAACACACTTTAACACAGCTACTGCCTCACGGCAGTAGCTGGTTCCCTTCTTCTCCATACCCAAACACTCATGCACACACTATACTCTCACATACACACCCTTTCTACACGTCTTACATACTCACCAACATATATTTAAACACACAGCACACACAACACTCAAAATTTCATACCTTTGTGGGTCTTCCCTCCCCATTATATTTTCCAACACACCCAGTCACTAAAGTAACCAGCCACATAGCAGTTACTCCCTCACATACAACTGCACACACATATTCCCGCCACAATATTGCAATACACACAAAATACCTCCCACACCCACTTCCTCACGCAGTGGGTCTTCTTCCTCTCTTCATTTTATTTTTTCTTTCCTTCGTTTTGTTCCACTCACTCACACCCATGCATTACACACACACACACTCCCCACAATACATGCCTGTAATATACATATACGTTCTTATATATATATATAAACTCACAGTACACGCACACACCCGAACACGTAACTCTCTCTCTCTCACACACACACTTCAGGCACAGAAATCCACGACAGTCGTGGTTACCTACCCACGAACCCATCCCGGTGACCTGAAACCCACACACCAGCTGCCCACGGCAGGTTCATGCCTGCTCTCTCTCTCTCTCGCTCTCTATCTCCCTCTTCTCATTTCTTTCCCATGAACCCAGTTTAGCCCCCCTTTACTCGGCTGCTCAATTTACTTGCAACCAGGCAGACACACAACACACTCACCCACTTGCACTTCCACCTTCCTTCCATCTTAAACCCCACGACATTACACCCCCTCACATTTTCACACACTGAACACCCACATGGTTTGTACACACACACATAGAGTTTACTCACCCATACACAGAGCACACAAACTCACACACCCGTATACATACAAACACATGTTCCCAGCACCTACGCATACACGCTACTGCACAGATTACCCACATCTCACTCCCTTTCTCACACGGCAATCCCATGCCCAAGCTTCTCTAATCCTTTTGGCAGCCATGGCTACCACGGCCATTACCCTTCACATTCTTCCATCACCCAATCGCGCACACAGTACCCACGGAGACTGCCTACATGGCAGTTCTCTCTCTCTCTCTCGAACTCCCACACACAAACACGCAATATTCAGCCACCATATAGCCTACACGACCACAAGCACATGCACTATATCACAACCCTAAGTCCACAAAATCCCACGGTTCTCTCTTGCCGCCCCTTAAACTGAAATCTACGAGAGGAATAAATGAGGAAAGCTAAAAGAAAACTTACCAGAAGTCTTATTCGATGAAAATTCCTTCGTCGAACTGTGCTTGATTCCTCTCTCCCAACCATGCACAGACAAACTTTTTGAGGAGAAAGGTTTGGGGCTACTCTGGCTATACGGGTATATATATAACCCTAGATTAAGAATTTCCAAAAAAACCCCTAACATTTGTTAGTTATTTAAAGTCTTACCCGCAACTTATATTATTATAGAAAGGCCCAAAATAATTATTAACGATAATTTATGTGTACGGAAGTACCGACGCACACGCGGGGGGGGGGGAGGTGTCGGTGGCACACGACATCATCTGACACAAGAATGCGGTTAAGCACCCGGACCTGAAAGAAGATGAGGTCGTAACTCTGACGTATAGTCAGACGCAAGTAAGGAAGAAGGACGAGGCGCACCGGGAGGGGGACTATGTTTTAGATATTATCCGGTGGATCGATGTAAGTTCGAGTCAATTTGTTTAATTTTTAAAATTTTTGTCTTTCTATTCAATGTTTGTTGCGTTAATGCCCTAACATATCTTTAAATCACTGTTTTTGTAGGCCTCGTAGGAACAGCTTAGGGGGTCCGAAGCAGCAGTCCGAACAACCATCAGCATCCATAAGTATGGGTACATGTACAGGGGCATTGAAGCGATGGCTAAATACATCGGAGGTCGTCAATCGGCCGAAAGGCTGCATACGCGGCCTGCTTAGCACTACTGTACGTGCCGTCATAGGAGCGTCCCCACCCCCCGCTGCCCCTTCCACAGACACTGGCATTGACTGCGCAGTGTCCGTTGGATGAGGACGAGATCCGCCGCATTGTTGCGGAGGTGTTCAGGATGATCAGGGCGCAGGATCAACATGGCACTACTGCTAGACATGCCGAGCTGGCTCCAGATCAGCAGGATCCAGATCTGGGACTCGACAACCCTTATGAGACCCCTCTTGTGCCCTCCCAGCCTGTACCCCCTCCCTCTCTCGTTATACTATTCTTCCCTCCCTTAATCAATTGTATCTGGTTCCCAGTTTGTACATGTTATTTTTCATTATAGTAAATATTTTTTAAGTTATATAGTTGTCTCGTATCTGTTATAGGATTAAATAATTGCCGATCGATCGGCAATTATTTAACTCTAATGTACATTTGGGGGATTGTGCCTTGTTGTTAAGACTTGAATTTGATTACAGGTATAGGCATTAAAAATATATATTTTAAAAAAAATTTGATTTTTAACGACGGATTTATTCCGTCGCTAAAGAGTTTCCCTAAATCTCCACTTTTAATGACGGAATATTCCGTCGTTAAAAAGTTTATTTAGCGATGGATCTTGCGTTGCTTAAAAGTTTATTCCGTCAATAAATATTTAACGAATAAATTATTTTCGAAAAAAAAAATTAATACGGAAAATACAATTAGGGACGGAATTTCCGTCGCTAATGTATAAAGAATACCGTCGCTAAAAGTTCAATATTAGACGACGGATTTTGGAATTCTGTCGCAAAACTTTTAGCGACAGGCTTTTATACGAGGGACTTTTAGCGACAGTCGATCCGTCGCTAAAAGTTTTAGCAACGAATTATATGTTTTTAGCAATGAATTTTTCCGTCGCTAAAAGCCTTATTTCTTGTAGTGCTAGTGTATACAAATTTCATGCAACTCACAAGGTAATTGACACAAGACACTATGTCAAGGAGATGAGAAAACCAACCAGACAAGGGACTCGTCTGACCTGGAAGACTTCCGAAACTCATTTTAAAGACACTGAGAGTTGTAAACTGCTCATATCGACAAATTTGTATTTAGTATCTAGCAATTGCCAAGGAACTGAATGAAAGTAATTTTTAGTGCTTTCACATTTTACTAGCATGTTCTTTTACTCCTAAAATTGTACTTATTGTTGTCCTGCAATGTTGGTCCTCACTTTCCTTCTTAGACAGCTGGGTGGTTCCAGTTCGGGCAGACCCCCACCTGTTGGGAGCTGGTTAATTATCAATCCAGATCTAGACCGTTAATCTTAACGGTTTCTGATCCAACGGTCCAGATTGTTAGAGTGTGACCATTGATTCGCAACCACTAGTGCTTTAAATAGAGCACAATGGTCAGATTTTCGGACCATATAGATGAGCCTCTACTCTTCGTTTTTTCCTTTCTGCAGATCTTTTACAACAAGAAATTTCTGCAGAATTTCTGACTTGTAAAACCGTTATCCATATTTTCATACACTCTTCTATGGCATGTCCAATACGTTGTTCAATGCCTATCATACTGTCAAGACCATTAAGGAACTTTGGAACCAATTGGAGCGTCGCTACATCACCGAGGATGCCACCAGTAAGAGGTTCATTATTTCTAAATTTTTTTATTACAAAATGGTTGATGTTAGATCGGTTATGGAACAATTTAATGAGATTAAGACTATTCTTAATCGTTATTCCCAACACAAGTTAGCCTTGGATGAATTTATTGTGGTTACATCTATCATTGATAAATTGCCTCCTTCTTGGAAGAATTTTAGAAACAGCCTTAAGCATCGCAAGGAAGACATCAACCTTGATGAGTTGGGTACTCATCTTCGGATTGAGGAAGACTTGCGCAAGGAAGAAAGTCTAAAAGTGAGGGCGTTTCTAAAATTTCGGCTGTAGAGGAAGGAGAGTCATCCAAGAAGAACTCCCGTGAGAACAAGAAAAGGAAGCTTCAAGGAAATGACGATGACGACAAGGACAAGAAGAAAAGGCACAAAGGGAAGTGTTATCACTGTGGCAAACTAGGACACTATAACCGTGATTGTCATGCCTTGAAGAAACAAAAAAAGGCGACCGAAAATAATTTAGTTGTGTTAATGAGTGAGGCAAATGTCCTTGAAGATGACGACACATGGTGGATTGATTCGGGTGCGACAAGGCATGTGTGCAAGGACAAAAGGTTTTTTACAACCTATGAACCAGTGAAGGATTAAAGCATTCTTTACATGGAAAACTCATCGATTATGCAAATTGCGGGTAAAGGAAATATCGAGCTCGAGTTTACATCTGGAAAAGTTGTCACCCTCACCAATGTTTGTCATGTGCCCGAAATTAGGGAGAATTTAGTTTCGGGTTGTATGCTTAACAAGTTTGGTTTCAAACTTATTTTTGAAGCTGATAAGTTTGTACTCTCTAAGGGAGGGATTTTTGTGAGAAAAGGATATTTTTGTAAGGGATTGTTTAAGCTCAAAATTAAAGTGCTTAGAACCGATAGAGGAGGAGAGTACTATGATCCACCATTTTTTGAAGAAAATGGCATAGCATGAACTTTCTGCACCTTATACACCACAACAAAACGGTGTGGTGGAAAAAAAATAGGACATTAGTCGAAATGGTTAATGACATGCTCTCCAAATCGGGTCTAGGAAAAGGATTTTGGAGGGAAGCTTTATTAACGGCTTGCTACATATTAAATAGAGTTCCAACTAAAGGGAATAACATTACTCCTTATGAATTATGGAAGAAAAGGAAGCATAATCTGAATTATTTTAAAATTTGGGGTTGTAGGGCCGTTGTAAGAGTTCCGGAACCAAAAGGAAGAAATTGGGTTAAAGAGGCATTAAATGTATTTTCATTGGTTATGCTTTACACAGTAAAGCATATAGGTTCATGGTAGTGGAACAAAATGATTTTTATTCTAAAAACACTATCATTGAATCTAGAGATGCCATCTTTGATGAAAGTAGGTTCCAATCACTTCTTAAGCAAGTTGAGCAAAAGGAAGGTCAACGTTAAGTTGAGAAAAACCATGAAAATGAAGTGGAACCTAGGAGGAGCAAACGAATGAGAATTGCTAAAACCTTTGGACCCGATTTCTACATGTATTTGGTAGAAAGAACTAGGACAGCAATACACAACGCCATACCGATTGTCTAAATATGGAATCCGACCCTAGGACTTATGAAGAGGCCATGAAGTCTCAAGATTCTTCCTTTTGGAAGGAAGAAATAAATGAAGATATTGATTCAATCATGGGAAATGGGACATGGAAATTGGTGGACTTACCACCTTGTTCTAAATCAATTGGTTGTAAATGGATCTTCAAGAAAAAGTTAAGGGTCGATGGATCGATTGAAAATTTTAAGGCAAGGTTAGTGGCTAAAGGATTTTCCCAAAAGGAAGGTGTTGATTATTTTGACACTTATGCACCAGTTGCAAGGATAGCAACCATTAGGGTGCTTATCGCACTAGCTTCCATCCATAAGCTAGTAATTCATCAAATGGATGTTAAAATGGCATTCTTGAATGGTGAATTAGAGGATGAGGTATACATGCAACAACCGGAAGGGTTTGTTGTACGTGGGCAAGAAAATAAAGTTTGTAAATTGATTAAATCATTGTATGGACTTAAGCAAGCCCCTAAGCAGTGGCATAAAAAATTTGATCAAATTGTGATGTCTAATGATTTCAAAATACATGAATCGGATAAGTGTGTGTACAGCAAGTTCGATGGCGGTAAGGGGGTTATCATTTGTTTATACGTAGATGACATGCT